>VYZT01025859.1:175916-303080 GCA_013400735.1 Pomatostomus ruficeps
GTTTGAGAATTCCCCACTCTCCTACTTGTTTCTTGAATTTCAGCTCCTGCTAAAGTCAGAGATAGCATTGAATGTCCATTTGCAGCACTACTGTGTCAAGGGGGGTTCTGTATCTTGCCCCATTGCATCCCAGGAACAAAACACTAAATGTGTTTGATAACACATGTAGCTCAGGGAACATTGGATGAAGCAGGACAAGTTTTTGCTGTTGCTTTTTCACCACTGATGTCCCCAGCAAGAGTGCCCAGAGCTACCAGAGAACCCTGGAAGCAGCTGAGGCCAGTTGCCAACATTTCGGCATAATTCAGGTCACTAAAAATGAGCCCAGAATAAATTGCATCAACTGCTACCTCTTCCTGTCCTGGAGCCCCACAGAATTCTGTCACTGGAACAGTCTGTGGTGCTCCAGAGCTCCCTCCCACCAGCTCCACAGCTGGTCCCAGCCTCCATGTGAGAGATTAGAATAAATAATGATGATAGGGAATTAATAGCTAACTAATTGAGGTTTAGAAAGAGCAGCAAAATCATCCCAGAGCTAAGAAGCTTTCCATAGCTTAGGTTTGAAGAAAAGTTGACACATGAACAATGTTTAGGTTCTAATCCTCCTCTACCCTGTGCTCAGTCTCAGTGAGAGGAACAACCACAACAGGAACAAACCCCTGCATCTCTCTCCTCTTCTGGATTTTATAATTCTCCTCATTAATCCTGTATTTTTCTTTGGGTGAGTCCAGCTCTGTTCCCGTTCAGCCTCAAGGCTGGGACCCTGGAAAATATCTTCTGAATTTTCAACAAGTATTTGTCTCCCTCATCACAGCTCTTATTCCTCTCTTCCCTTAGGAAACATAACTCATTAAAGATCAAGAAGAGCTTAACTCAAATATAGGTTTTATTTATAGAATTTCCCCTTCCTCTCCCTCCCCATCCCCACTTCATTTTTCTCAGTGTATTTTATTTTCACCAGCTGCACTTTTCTCTCAGAAACAACTTTCCAACTCCATAGCTCAAGCAATGTTAAAGGAGTTACCCTGCATTCACAGGAAGAGTAAAGATCCCAGGTTTATGCTTCTTTATCACTTAACCAGTAAAAGCTACAATTTACAGGTTCTGCAAACTTTCAAGCTTTGCTTAATAAGGAGTACTTGTGCTTGTCACAAAAAGGTAACCTTAGGATTATACAAGAATAAAACTTTCTTCCAGGTGTCCATATGTCTGCAACGGGGAATCTGGCCAGCTCACAGAAACTTCCTCTCCTCCAAGAACTGCATACTGAGGCAAATTCCCAGCTTATTAAAAAATAGTTCTGTTATTTTGCCATCTTGTTTGTTCTGCAATTCCACTGTATTTTTCTCCGCTCTCTCTNNNNCCTTTTTTTTTTTCCCCCCTTTCTCTTTTTTTTTTTTTTTTTTTTTTTTTTTTAATTATGCCTCTGGCTTCTGGAGGGGAAAAAAAGGAAATGGAAAAGAAAAAAAGCCAAGAAATTTTTAAATATGTCTTTATTTTGGGCTGTGTGTCACTTCCAAACTTCTGTAGGAATTGGTAGGACCATCGCAATATTCAGATGTTATTTGTCCAGAGAAGAGCTGTTTGCAAGATGAAGCACACAGAAGCTTCCAAAACAACCCTAAAGATCTTAAAGTACATTAAAAGGCTTCACTTCAGCTTCTGACAGAAGTGCCTTAACTTCACTGCTGCTGAACTCTTTTCCAAAGTAAATGAAATCAAAGCTGGAATGGCTAAAACTTGAGTAACATGGTCCCACAGTTTAATGTGGTCCAAACACTCAATTCCAAAATTTAGCTTTGTTGTTTTAGTTTTCCTGAGTGATTCCTATGAAAACTTTTCAATTCAGTGGTAGATTTTCTTTATTTGTTTCATTTCTTTTTTTACCTCATCTTGTAACTTCCTAGATTTTGAAGGTCAAAGCCGGCTATGTCGAGATCTGGGAAACTGGTCCTTCAAAATAAAGGAAAATGTTTTGTTTTGTGGCTTCATTCACGAAGACATGGAACTGACCATGACAACGTACTGCATGTTTTCAGTGGTACTTCATCCTTCATTACTTTCTGAAGGAAAGGAGTGACAGAATGCTTTATATCCTTTCTTCTTTGAATGCTATAAATGTATTCTAGAATTTTTTCCTGATATACACTTGTTAAAAAATTGAAAAGACACACAAAAAGAAAAATTTGAAAAGGCAGTGCAATGTTTGTTCATTAATCACCCAAACGGCACCCGGGCTCCAACACAACATGGTTGCGTAGCTATTTGCAACCTCACTTAATTGAATTTTGCAATGGGGTTTCACAACGCCACTTTCTAAGGCCTCCTTTGTAAGAACCCTGTTCCTTAGTATTTAAAAACCTCAGTTAGGCTTCAGAGGGGAGGCTTTCAGCTGCTCCTGCTCCCAGGGTTTCATAATCTGCCCCTGCTCTGTGACGAGTGGTCGTGTGGCGCATCTCGGTGCGGATGGAGGGAGGGAGTTGCGCCTCCCAGTCCTGACACATTCCTGTCCTTTGGCATGGCACTGTGAACCCACAGTCTTGCTCAGCCACCCACAGCCTCTGGTGCCTCTTCCCTGCACACCAGGCACAGTTTAACGTGGCCTCTGCGTTTCTGCTGCGCTGCCATAGCAGAGCCCCAAAGTCTCCTGTTCTCCAGCACAAAAAGTGCTGTTTTGGTAAATTTTCAACCCTCCTGCCAAGCTGTGATGCTGAGTGGAGGGAAGAGCTCCTTATGCCTTAATGGCCTGAGTGGGTCCAGCGCAGGACTGGGAGTGCAAATGTTTAGGGAAGAATGAAAAGCAAAAAAAAAAAAAAAAAAAAGGGTTTTATGGAGAGGTATGATGTCACCCGGATCCCAGCCTATTTCTGGAACGAAGCTGTGAAACCCATGATACATTTTGACACATAAATGTTGCCAAGGAAAACTGATAATATAATTGTTAATACGGTCACAGCCAACTGTTGTTCAGATAAGGAGTTAAACTCTTCTGTGCAATACAGTATTTGTGGAACGTAGCACCTCGTCATTCCACGCTTCCATTGGCTCTGGGATTACTTATATCATATTTAAATAAAAGGACTAGATTATTGGGTACCATAAGAACAATGGGTTGCTTATGGTCTTGCAGCATTTATCTTAAGTCAATACAAAAGTTTTGAGTTCTAAAGCCTGTGTCAAGGGCAATGAGACAAGGGCCACATTCAGTGAGCTTGTGATTTGTTTATTTTTTAATGCACATTTAAGTATCTCATTTTGGGGACTCAGATGTACTTAGATGATTCAGTTAAATACAGCTTAATTTTCAAAAAGAATTGTGTCTGTCTGAGGAACCAAATCTGATAGAAAATATTAAAGGCTATTATGTGCAATTTGTTCTAGATAAGACTAATGATCAAACAACTTCCTCATCTCTGCCATGGCACAATTTCCCCTGAGATAGAGGTCCATTTTTGCATCCTTCATACGAGCTTTGTTCCTGGGAGCTTGACAGGGCTCCACAATGTAATTATAGAGTGATTAGGAGTAAGCAATACCAGAAAAGAAGAGATACTTCATAAATGCAGATACAGAAGGGAAGGGACAGGTTCAGATATGAAACAGAGAGAGACTGTAGCCCAGAGACATGAAAACTGCTCCGAGGGGCTCCAGGCACAGAGGCAGAGAGGGACAGCCAGGACTCAAGGTGTGCAGGGAGCGAGTGGAGCACTGCAGGGTGAAGTCTGGCCATGAGAAACAAGTGGAACAGCTTTGCCACTTGTAAAAATGCAGGCAGGCCACAGTTTAAAAGATGTTTAGGTGACCACTTAAGAGTTTCAGAGAACCATAAGTCTCCCTGAGTCTTAGACTCTTATGTTCTCCTCAATGTTCTTTTTTTCCATGTTGCAGGCAGACACTTCTAAGTATAAGATTATAAAATGGTTTAATTATTTAAATCAATACTTTCTAGTCCTTAAATTCTGAAATTTCTGATTGCAAGGAAATAAAATGAATTTTTATCCTGGTCTGTAGTGGATTCCCGCAGTTCATTTGCAGCTATGGCCAATTTACTCTCTCATAAAAGAAAAATAGGTCTCTGGTCGAGTTTCCCTCAAACACAGAAAAACATCTCTTTGCTGCTGACCCTTCCCCCTCCCAGTGTGAGCATGGAGTGAGTTATTTTGGCCACGAACATGCTGTGCTCCCGACTTTGATGGTGTCTGAAGGTCCACGAACAATTCAGTTGGGAGTGATTTGTGCTGGTGTTATTCCCATTTCCCCAAAAGCAGCTTTCCTGCCATGGTGTGATGCTGTGCCGTCACTGGAGAGGGGAGCAGGGTCATTGCAGGCTGGGGCTCCATGGCCAGGCCAGTCTGGTGGTGTCTGTGCAGAGCTGCCTGGGCTGAGCTGTGTTTTCCCAGCTGTTTTCTCAGCTCCCAGCACCGGCTCTCCGTGTTCAAGTGCCGGTAACACACCATCTCCCCGCGCTGAGAAGCGTGAGGGTGTGAGCAGGGAGCTCCTTCAGATGATGCTGAATGCAGTTAAGGAAAATACGTCTAAGAAAGAACCACTTTGACCTCCTTGAGCCCTGTTTTTCTGCCAGAATATCTCTTCCCAGGTGTCTCTTCACATTGCCCAGCAATGCCTGCAGGAGAGCTTGTCTTTTTCCCTTCCCCTGCTTAATAGATCACACCATTCCATTAAACTAGCAGAAAGTTTGGACTCTGCTCTCCTCCGATTCCCTGCCTTGAGCCAGAGTTTCAAGCTATTTTTCTAATGTACACTGATTTATCTTTTCCTTTCTCAAGTAGCAATTTCCCAAATAATGGGTCAGGGCTGAGCAGCAGCGTGGAAATGGGTGGCCAGAAGATGTTTTAATGCATTATTCCTCCATTCTGAAGACAGGACATGAATTCCAGAGGATTGAGTATTGCTGCCAACCCAGCGCCAGCTCAATCCCAACCTTGGCCGTGTGTCGTTCGCCAAGGAGCAGCAGAGTGCAGCCTTGCCTGCTGGAGCTTGGATTTCCGTGTAATTGGTTCCCATGTTACTGAATTTACAAGGTCGAATTACACACCCTGGCCTCAGCAGGGACCTTTCCATGGGCACGGTGCCAGGCTGATGGCTGTGTGTCTTCTGTTCAATAGGACCCAGAGGACCAACTCATCCACCTGCATTCTTGGGCCTCCTGTCTCCTCTAGCTGGAGAACTCCAAGTCCAGGAGATTAACTGAGGTTTTTGAGTGCTGAGTCTGTAGGAAATGCAAAGACTGGGGCAGAAGTTAGGCCAGATGAAGGCAGAACTTCTTAGAGGGAGCAGGGCGTGGTCATTTGGAAAGATTCAGTTATATTTTCGGTGAGGAGGTTTAACTGGGGACAACGCAGCTAATCCTGCGATGCAGAGATGGAAAATCTGCATTTATACCCTGAATCTCAATGGTTTGTGCCAGTTGTGGGAATTGTAACACTTGTGGAAAACAGGTGCTTGCTCTCTCCAGTGCTCACAGAAGGACTCTCTTCTCCACAAACCCCTCAGTTTGCAGAGAAAAGGCTGTTTGTACATAAAGAACTGTTACGCATGTTTCACATTCTTAATGTCTATGAAGTTTCAATTACCCAGCAAAGGAGGAAAAAGAAAAAAAAGAGTATCATGAGTATCATGTGACCAATTCATTTAAGAAATTATATGGCCCCTCAACACTTGGGGATCTGTGTGTAGCTGGCCCTGCTATGCTTGTTTTCCTCTCATTACTGACCTCTTTGTACAGATGGGGACTGAGAAATGAAAAGATGTGACAGCCAAGCAGGGAAACTGCGGCTGAGTCATGGAGACAACTTGCATTTCCCAAGGATTAAGCCCTGAAAGCCCTGAAAGCCCTCTGTAGGTGACAGAGGAACCAGGCAGGGAAAACCCCAGCCATCCACAGAGAGTCAGAGATAAGGGAAACATCTTAAGGACTGGTGTAAAGGTAGAGTGACCCCGTCTCACTGTGTGATTAAATGATTCCCATCAGCCACGGTGTCACAAACAGAAAACATGTGGGCATTTCTGCCATTCCTCAGCCCTCAGCAGCCTGCTCTCCTCAGTACTTCTCGAGAGTCCCACCTCTCTCTGAGGCACTTGCAGAGTTCACAAAAATCAGCAGGAATTAAGGCTGGTCGCATTTGCCTTGTGAGCTCAACAGGTAATGGATTCTGGGGAAAAGAAAAATCAGGAAGGCAATGGTAAAAAAAAAAGCAATCCCACTATTAGTCTGGCCTCTCCCCTTGCTCCCTCTCTCCTGAGATACCCCAGCATGGCAGTCGGCACCATGGACTCAGCATCCACCACCAGCAGAAGGGTGGGAGCTGCTGTCAGCAGCAGCTGTTTCCAGGCTGGGATTTGTCCTGGATGGAGAAAGTGCCTGGCTTGGCCATGTCTGATCTGTGGCACATGGCTCTGCACCAGCCTCACATCCCTATCCTGCACGTGTGCAAGAGCCAATTCCATCACTTGTGCGTCCACAACCTAAAAATCAGGTGGGGGCCACAAGCAAGCAGGAGACAGAAGCACAGATGGGACTGGAGGAAGATGGGCAGCACTGGTGACCAGAATAATGATGCTAAACCCATTAACAATAATAAACTAATTATCCTTGCCCAAACCACCATTAGTGAAGTAGTTACCCCTGGGCAGCCCCAAAAGGAGTGATTTCCTTGGGACAACGTGGTCAGGCCGTGTGTTGCTGGGGGACACTGCTGACCCGAAGCCTCTTCCCAAGTCTCACCCACAGCCTGGATGGAAATCGCTTCCTCTACATGACAGGGCAGATTCCAGCACTTCAGTTCCAAGGCAATGCCAGCTGAGAGCAGGTTTCCATTCCACAGCAGTGTGGGGATCAGGCTGCTTTCTTGTGGCTGTGGATGGTGACGGAGAAAATAATTCAATAAGTCTGCAGAATATTTTTATTGTCATGTCAACAAAATATTTTCTGCCTCCACAGACTGTGGAAGTACTTAGCATGCAGCATCCATCCAGTTTTGGAAAACACTTGAAAACCACCGACAGAATCTCACTATTCCTTTTTTTAGCTCCATAATGAAAAAGCAAACAAGAAATATGCTGATTCCCAAAATGAACTAATTTTTTTTCTGAAGCAATTTAATTTTTTAGCTTTGATCTGATACCAGAACCCAAAGGACTTACTTGCTATTTCTAAATAATGAGTCTAATGTTTATGCTCTGAGCCTGAACTTTTCTGGTTTTGGAAAAAATGTGACTTTACATAAAAGTCCTTTGATTAAGAGATCTGCAGTCAGAGGAGTTTTCGATACAATAATGAAAAGGCCTTTCAGATCGCTCGCTCGAACACTGCTCAGCACGATATTACTCAAGAAGGGAAGAAGCCGACAGAACAATCACACTATTAGTCTTTGCTTTGCCAAGTGTTGTGTTAGTCATATTCCAATGGTAAAATCTCCCAGAAGTGGCTCAGAGAGGTCTTACCCTGCATGGAGCGATGCATGCCTGCAAACGCACCCTGACCTGGGTGGTCTCTCGCACTGGCTCTCTCCTTTGATTGTTTTTTAACCCTGACTCATTGAGGCTTTAGGAGTTGATTGCTGTACAGAGGGGAAGTGTTTGGAGGAGAAACAGAGGCCGTTTCCTGCTGCTATGGTCCCAATTCCCCTGCAGCAGAGATGGTACCCACAGCAGGCTGCGGCAGGCTTTTGTTCCCAGCAGGATCACGGCTCAAAGCACCGCTCGTCCCTGCGTGCACAGATCCATTCCCTGTCCCACAGAGCATGCTGGCTGCAGGGCACCCACCTCTCCTGGCTGCCAGGAGCACACAGTCCCCGGGCTCATCCGAGCCCCTGCGAAGGTCACCCCGCTGTCCTGGTCCCCGCTTCCTGAGCCATGGGATGGAAAGAGTGACTCTGGCACTCGCTAAGTAGGTTGGAGTTTGGAAGCCGAATGCCGGTGTTATTTATGCAGAACTGACACGGCTCTTTGTCCTGAGCCATGTGGCCCAGATTCCAGCCCGTGTATCTACAAACCATTACTCATGTGCGCGCTCCTCTTTCAAGTCCTTGATTCCAACGGGATTACTCACACGTGCACGCATAGCCGGGGCTCTGCAGAGCAGGGGCAAATCCTGCTGCCTTCAGCTGATTTACACCACCGCTCTGGAGATGAAAATCTGACACAGGAGCAGCTCCACGGGAAAAGGAGGATCAACCTGATACCTCCTCTGTATTCTCCTTCCACATTCCCATCTCTGCTGCCACTGGGGCAGCCTGCAGGAAGGTCTGCTCCTCTCTGCCGTCAGGGCACTGCTGCATACCAGGGGTTAAAATGAGAAAGCACTTTGGTTTTGGAGATTTATTGCTTTCCTCCTGCTTTATTTGTAAAGCTCATCATTAAGGTCAGCCATCCCCACCCCTGCAGCTGTCTGTACATTTTTTCTCTGGTTCTAGAGTTGTACTTTACTGAGGAAATTATAATTATTAAAACACACAAGGTCACGCTCTAGATGAACTTGGAAACAATTCAAATATGTTTCAGGTTTGAAACTATGTAGCAGCTATGGCCAAGTGGTGAGTTCATAACAAAAGAATGGTTAATTTCACACTTCAGATAACATTTCCCCCGGAAAGCGGTAAAGCATATTGGGACAGGAATTATTAAAGGTCGAGAACACTGGAGACACATAATCAGTCATTAGTCCTGATAATTAGATATTAAAAGTAGGCTCAGGGAGGGGGCAGAGTGGTTCTGCCTGAACGAGCCAGTGTGTGTTCTTACCTTTAAATCACTCTTTTAAAGTTTTTCATCTTCAGAAAGGCACCATGACTTTGTGGGCTCAGTGTGGGATGTCTCGAGAGCTACCCCACAAGTGGCTCTTCTCTGCCTGCTGCAGGTGACAATTCTGGTTGCATGTGATCAGATAACACCATCAGACCATCACTAGAATTAAAATTTACAAACCATATTCTGAAACAGCAGCAAAGAAAACACGCACGTCCCTCTCCCTGAGTTACCTCCCCCTGTGCGTCGGGATGGTGGGAGGAAAGCAGTGGCAGATGTTTGTGGCCTCCCCAGCATTCTGCATCAAAGCTGATCACTGTTCACCCCTCGCAAACTGCAAGAGAGATTTTGATACCATAAGGTTTGAAAGACCAAACCTGCTCTGTGCAGCAGCAGCCTGAAATGGCTCTCTGTGAGCCTGGGTGAGATTTGTGGCTAAAACAGGTTGATCTTTGTTGGTTTTCTTCCAAAGCTGAGGCTGTGCCATGCAAACCTCCCCTACTCCATTAACCTGGATTTCAGTGCTGAGGCTTATCAGCAGTGCTTCAAAAAAAATCACTTCAAGTAATGTTTCTGTTAAACAAAAAAAGAACACCTCAAATCCCCCAAACTATCTCTGTCTTCCTGCACACTGACATCCAAAAGTCAATGTTGGATGTTCCAAATCCTCCCTCAGCAGCTTTCCCCTGGAAACAGCTACGGCCCAGCCCAGGTTGCCTACACATCCTCAGCTGTGTCCCCCGGTCTCCACTATCACCCTGCACCAGGGGAAAACACACACAACATTTGACTTTTGCAGCTGGAGTTGTGAAAATCTGCTCAAGAAGGAAATCAGGAGGTGTCTGACTTTGTGAGCACATCTCAGAGGCACGTGCTACTGCCACCCACGTGTCCCACTGCCATGGCTGGGGGGTGACACTGGACTCCAGTCTGAGGCTTTGGGGAAATCAGTGACACCCCCAGCTGCTGGGGTGGAGGGGAAAGGTGATGCTGTATCTGGGTCTTTTATTTTCTCAGCTGTGGACCTGCCCACAGTCTGTCTTGGAGTCCTGTCCCAGTGTTGGCTGTTCAGCTGCACAGCAATGAGGTCAAGAGGCTGAGCCTTACCTCTGAATTTTCCTTCTTTTTCAGGTATCATATTTTATTTATAATTTAGAAAGAACTTGCTCATGCCTTTGTAGGAAAAAAAAAAAAGAAAAAAGAAAAAAGAAAAAAGAAAGGAATGGCAGTGAGCATTCAACACCAGTTTCATTTTTCATCACCATTATCAAGGCTTGGATTTTAACTTTGGAATGTCCTTATCTAAAATGAAATCAAATAAGCACTTTGTGGCAGGGGGTCCTATGCTCCCTCCCCACTTCAGGGAGCTTGTGCAATGTGCAGCATTTGCCTCCCTGCTGCACGCCTGGATCAGCTCCCCAGAGCTGACACCCGCACACATCTCCTCACAGGTAATGCCACACGCACATAAGGCTGGTAGCACATTATTCGTGCTCAAAGTTACACCTGAGCAGGCTGCCCAGCCCCTGGGTATGGACAGGGACAGATGTGGCTGCTGTCAGACTCGTGGACAAGCAGCCAGGCAAAGTGTAAAACCCGAGGCATGTTTTTAATCTCCCAAGGGAGGCCCATGGCCAGACACGAGGCCCCAGTGACCCTAGGGTGGCTGTGCCCATCGTATGACCAGGCCATGCAAAGGAGCTGTGTGTCTGTGTGACAGTGTGGACAATGGTCACGCTGGAGCTGGACAGCAGCCTTGGGCTCCCTTGCAGATATGGATGCAGACACCTGATTTTCTGCCAACCCCTCTGCTATTGTGCAAGCTTGCAAACGAAGCAAGCTGATCCCTGCCTCTGCTTCCACCACATGGGGGATGGACAGAACGAGCCCAAACATGATGTCATCTGCTTTCTGCGGGGTGGGGAAAGCTCAGCCCAGTCCCACGCTTGGATCTGGAAGGACTGGCAGCCCTCTGGATTCTCAGCAGCTTCCAGGCTTTCTTTTCATCCTGAACCTAATGGGCGACTGGCAGCAGAATTCATGAGGATTTTCAAATGAGCTCAGAGGAGCTTGCTCAAGAGAATTTGAATCCTTGGCAAATAGCCCACAATAGCTGATATTTTTCCAGTTTTATGGGGGAGAGTGTTTCCCAGTTATGTGTATTTTTTCAAGTCCCATAACCAACACTTTGTTTTAATTCCTTTGCCTCCCCTTTGGAGCAATCTTTGGGAGGACACTTGTCCCTGTCTGAAAGACTCATGGGCCTCTCAGGTGGGTGTCCTCTCTCTCACTCCCATGTGTGAGTCCGGCTCCTGGGTAACCTAAATGGGCTGCACAAGGGGAGCTGCCACAGGCTGGCAAAATGGAAGGGAGGAACCTCTCAAACCTGGGTTAATGACACAGTGAAAATTAATAGTTGAAGGACCTGACATACCAAATGAAAAAATAACCAAAAACAAGAAGAGGGAGGAGGAAGAGGAGGCCAAGGACAGTCCCTTTCAGATGTGTGGCCACTGCTGTCCTGATGAGTTGGCTGCAATCTGCAGTGACCCTACTGCCCATCTGCATCCACACCTCAGCACCTGCCTGTTGTTGTCTGAGTAAATCCTGCTTCTTTTGCCTTCTGCAAACATTGGGGCTGTTACCTGCAATATTCCACCCTCAAGTCATTGAAGGAGAATGTTCTGAAAATGAACTGCTGAAGATCACAGCAGTTGGAAATACCACGACCCAAAAGTCATCTCGAGTAAATCCATTGCCGTGGATAGAGTTACTGCAAGGGTGATGCCCCTCCACCCCACTTAATCAGTACCATTTTACTTTAATTTCTGTAATAGTTTCGAAGCAATGCTGGGAAAAGCTCTAGCTGCTTTTTTTTACACTTTTTTTTTTCTTAAACAGATGTCAGTGACTTGAAAACGCTTTGTGAGTTTGCCTCATTTCTGCAGAATTGTTCCTGCTGAAGCAAACAAACAAACTTTCAGAAAAAGCACCCTTCAAAACAGAATGTTTTTATTTTGCAATGAGAACAAATATCTTAACACTTGCCACCATTCTTAATGCCAGTTAAAAAGAATAGAATTTAAATGAAATTTCTCAGACTTGAAGGCAAACATAACATTTTGGCCCAAACAAGCTATTCTGTTGGTCTCAGTGCTAACTGCAAATTTATTTGCTTTTCAGCTCACTAAAATATGTAAATCTTTTGTTTTCTGGGTCCATCCATTAATATTGTTTTATGAACTTGTCAGAGGCACTAACCAAGAATTAACAAGCAAACAAACAGTGATCTCCTCTGGTCCTGCATGGAAAGCTGGAAAGAGCACGAATGAGTGAACTGAGTGGAGATGTTGACTTGCACCACTCCAGACTCAGCATGCAAGTGGGATGGGAACGTGGGACCATCTCGGCCAGAGAAGAGCTTCAGCAATAATCTGATTAACAATGCTGCTGCCGCTTCCAGAATGCCCCAGATGTGACAGGGATCAGAACTCGCCTGTGTTATTTCAATATATTGATTTTCAGTTTGTGAAAATTGCTCCGAATCTGCTGGGTCATTTCATTTCAGCAACAAGCAGGAGTGTGTCAGCACAGCACCACAACTGCTATAATCAGGGTAGTTACAAAAAAAAAAAGCCCTGGGGCAATCATCTCCCTTCCAAAATCTGGGCTGGAAATCCAGCAGCAGTCTCTTGATTTGGGAAAGGTGGATTCTTCTTGGATTTCCCTGCGTGCCAGGAGCCAAGGTGAAAGCCAAGACCTCACCCTGACTCTCACACACAGGTTGCTTTGTTAAACGATATCAAAGTTTCACTCCATTGCTTCTCCTTCCGGAAGCAATGAACCGACTGCTCAAAGAGGAAAAGTTGTACAAACTTGTACTGACGCACAATTTGCAGCACAGTTTGCAAAGCTTTCGTTCAAACCAAGGATTTCCCCTCTGACTTACACCAGAGCTCTTTCGTATCCCTCCCCTGCACCATATCCTTGGCAATTCCAAGGAATTCCTCACAGGAATTTTCAACATGTTCAACTGATGGCTCACAAGACCATTGTTTGTTTGTTTGTTTGTTTGCTGCGTATTTTTTGACATCTCACATTCACAAACTGCTCTGTTGAAAATGTTCATTTGTGTTTCATGGTCACCTCTGGTGGATGCTTTCAGGAGACTGCAAACCCAAAGAAAAGGGGAAAAATGGATATATCTGGATAGAACCACAGTGCAGATCTGAAGAACTCTGCCTCACTGCCTGCCCTTTATGTCCCTTTGCAGCTAAAATTAACAAGAGTACCTTGAGCTGCACAAGTGATGTGGACACAAATCTGGTCTTAATTACATTGCTGAGAGCATGACCCTCTGTTTATTGAAATTAAACCATTATGAAAAATAGTGCAAAGGAAAGGGCACTCCAAGCCTGCCTATTTTGGTCAGGGCTGAAAATCCCATCAGTCTGTAAAATATTGGGCTACTGTCTGCTCTTAGAAGACCGCCTGGGTTTCCAGCTGGGCAGGTAAAATGTTGGTCAAATTGCACAGACAATACACTCCCATGGCAGCTTCCTTCATTATTTCCTAGTTTCACATTCACAGGAAGAGCAAGAGAGAAGCATGGCAAAGAGAAAATTACTCTGGGGTCCACTGTCCAATGTCAACTGACATAACTCTGCCATTTCTCTATGGTCAATTTTGCATCAGAACAAAATGAGTTGATTGAACTCATTGAAGAGGTGCTGCTTGACATGTGGGACTAATTCAGAGTCCAAGGCAGGGAGCTACATGCTTGCTGTGAGAAAATAAAGCTCCATTTTAGTTAATGGAGTTACACTAATTTACCTCCACGGGGATTTGCTCCTGTTCTCAGAAGTATCAGCTCACAGTAGTTAATGGGTGCTTTGGCATGGATTTGGGAAAGCCTGGGTATTGTCTCGGTTAGTAGGTGGTGATATTAAAAATATAACCAGCATAACACTGAACAGGGAAGCCATGATTTTAGCATTATTTAAGACATGCCATCTACAAGACAATTAGTCTATTAAAAATACACTAGAACTGGGTATTCCAGGTACAGTCTGTGTTGTGTCAGCCTGATGACATCTAAGTGGGTTATGCACTTCATGACTTGTCAATCCATAGTCATTCTGCTGTTATAAACCTCTAAAATTGATCCAGTTAACTTTATCATTGTCTAAAAAAGAACCTGAGTGGCTGAACAAAGTGCTCTGAACTCCATGGCTCCATCCATCATCTCGTCCCGAGGACCTTGCTCTCTCCTGCTGTCTTGGAACTGGCTGTTGTTCAGAGAGAGACTAAGCAGCGTCTTCAAAAGCAAGATAAAAAGCAGAACCATAGGCTGTGCATGGCTTTGTTGAGCAGCTTCCACCTCCCTTCTTTGAAGGAAGGAGGAATGGCTGGAGAATCTGGGCTCTGCAGCTGAGCAAGGCAAGGGGTAGCAGAAATCACAGCACTGCAGAGGCCAGCGTGTGCAGGCGTGCTCTCAGCTCCAGCTGTGCTGCAAGGGGATGCAGTTCAGGGGGAAAAGGAGAGTCAGGTTTACCTGCTCACTGTTCCTGGCTGGGTTTCACGGCCGTGTCCCTTGTCCCTGCAGGAGCTGGCTGAGACCCCTCCTGCTCACAAAGGGGATAATGGGGCACCGTGTGCTCCTGGTGTCAGCCTGACCCTCCTTGGCTCTTTATCGCTCTGTTAACCAAACATATTCACTGTGAGGAAGTTCTAATACATCCAAATGCTTCCGGCTGCCTGAAATGCTTCCTTCAAATACAGAAACAAGTGAAAATCTAAGAGAAATGCACAAAGAAATCAGGGATTTCTAATGGCCCCTGTGATGGCCAGTCAGATAAGGTATTCAGTAAAGTCTGGCATACTGGGAGGGGATGAAACACTGAATACTGGATATTGCTTAACACTGTTTGATGTGTGAAAAGGGAAATCTTTTGTAGAGGGTCACTTCTGTCTGCTGAAAGAGCAGCAGTAACTTTTGTAAAGCAAACTGACAGCACAGCTAATGATGGATATTCACCAGTAAATCATATGCTGGGCTTGATTGCAAATGGCAGTCAATTAAATGGTGCTGCTGAGGACAGCCCCAGGTGTGGGCAGTGTGAAACTGTGTGATATTCATCACCTTTCCCTCAGGATGCAGAGAGTTGTTGCGCTGGTGGGTGCTGGACAGGCTGTACAGCAAATATTCCAGGGGTATACAGGCTCTGTTGTTCCTGCAGGAATCAGTTCAAGGCACAGCACACTTCAATGCATTAAAAGGAAATAAAAAATGAGTAGGCACCGATGCTTAACTGTAATTTCCTCCTTGCTATCAAATTTGGGGGGGTTGAGTATTACCCAGCCCTCCCTGAGAAGGGATGAGACAGGTCCTGCTACATCTGCCTGGTAAGCCACTCTGTCTATGGATTGCAGCTGCTGCCTGGTTTTCTCTGATTGATTCATATGAGCTCCTGCAGTAATGATTAGTGTGTCTAAGGAGAAAATTAGGATAAGGTCTGTATCTTCCTTGGAAGTGTTGCTCAGTTAGCTAAATGACAAATAGGCCTTCAGACACCTGTTAAATTGTGATATAAGTCAATAGCCGACTAAATTGCCTTACTAATTTCTTCTGCTGTTTGAACACCTTCCATTTCGGCTCTCCAGGATGTTCACAGCCCTTGAGGAATGAAGAATTCTCTTAAAATCACCAATACTAGACCAAGGGCACACAGAAAGGATGTCGCTGAGGGATGGGTTCTGTCCTGAGCAAGGACAAAAAACTCCTAAGTTCTAAAGAAAAGGACGTCTCCAGGGATGTCCAAGTCCACTAGTAACTGCCTCTCCTTATCCAAAACACATCCATGAAATCCTGGGGGCATAGCCCAGAGTTTCAACTATTACATATTATTTTCATATGTGATAATTGTTAACATATTATTTTCATGGGCGATAATTGTTAACCTGGTTACATGAGGCAGTTTCAGTAGGAGATCCCAGCGCTATTTCTTTCTGGTCCTTTCTGAGTGATTTATGTTAATTGTTTAGGAAAACCAATATAAAAATACTGGTCCCTTGAGAGGCTGGGCTTTGTGGCAGTCCCAGGCAGAGTACAAACAGCGAGTTGTGTATGGCTGAGCACTGGGCATGCAGTCTTATGCAATCCAAGTGTCCAGGAGCAGACTATTTTACTCTTTCAGTTTAGGGCATCTGTCCAGGAATTACATGTTAAAGGGTTGAGAAATGAAATCCACTGGAGTAACTGATGTGCTGTTTTTGTTGGACTCACAGGGGGAGATTTCATCCAAGATTTCTCCTCAGACACAGAGATCAATTTTACTGATGGCTCCCTTCTTGGAATCCCATTCCATCGAACATCTGAACTGCAAACAGCAGAACCGTGGGATGGCCTGGGCAGCACACACCAGTGGCACAGCTAGTGCAGGGAGAGCCTCCTGTCAGCCCTGGATGCTTGGAATAAGCACTCTGCTGAGGTAACCTGGCAAAGAACCTCTTGTTTCGGTGATGCTATTGCAATTTCCAGGGGCTGTTTGCCCTCTCCAGGGCTGCCAGGGGGAGAAAGGGCAGAGCGTGGGATTTGGGAGAGACGTGGTGGATGCTCACAGGGGAACGATGTACAGGGAGCTGCCCCAGACAATGCACTTTGGGCTGGTGGTCCCAAGCAAAGGCAGGAGTGGTGTCACCACTGACAAATCATCCTCCACCTCTGGTAAGTGGCTCTGGGTTTTATTCAAGGGCCATTTTTAAAAGCCTGGCTCAGGTGACATCTGATTTCACCCAAGCAGCTTGGTTACCTCCAGAAGGTGTGAAAGCCACATTCTGCTAGCCAGGATGGACGTGGCCACCACCAAAGCAGTGATAAAAGTCTGGGGAGCTGCCAGGTGGTCCCAGTGATGCAGTGGAGTGTGTGCACTGGACCCTTCCTGGCAATGTGAGTGGGTGACCAGAGGGTTGAAGCCCTTTTCTGGGGGCTTTCCTGCTCAGTCTGCACCTGTCTGCCTGCACAGATCTGCACGAGTGCCCAGGACACGTCAATAAACTGCTCCTAGCAGGGCATGCGAGATGGTGCAGCATGGTATGTTTTTGTGTCATTCCTCCCAGTCCCGGAGATATGAGCTGACCCGATCACTGCAGATAAGCAACACCACGTCTGGTCAGCATGGAGACGAGAGGCCTCCAAGAAAAACACAGGTGCTCCAGGAAATGCCGCTGCTGATCCAGCGCTGCAGACAACGCTGCATGGGGCTTCTGGAGCATGGCTGAACCAGCAGCAAATTCCCCGGGAGAGCCAGAAACCCCTGGGACTTCTCACGGGAATGGGGAGTTAACTCGTGTGTGTGCTGTCATGGTGAAACTCCTGAACTGAGAGAGAGCTCCTGCTCTGGGCTTCCCGTGCACCAACCAACACATCAGTGTGACTGTGATGCCCTTAGAGCCTGTCACCATCACTGCAGGGTGCTTTTAAGTGGCACAGGTCTATCAGACAAACCACAATACGCATATTTATTTGACTACCTAAGATAAAACCCGCATCCCGTTGTTCCTTGTGGTTGTTTCCTTGCCTAAAAGGACAAGGTGCACACCGTGCCTGGTACAAACCAGCCAGCCCTGCTCCACCCTGGAGGCTGGTGAACATCAGCCCTGAGTTTGGATTTCTGCAGAATGACAGATGATGGGGTTTATTATTACCTCTAGAAATGATGTTGCAATATTGGTCAGTCACCACTAGCAACTGAAGTTGTAATGAAGTCATACTTCAGCTCCGAAGTACTGCTTTTTAATATTGTTTGTGGTTGGGTTTTGTATTCTTATTTATTTGGTTTTGTGAGGGGTTTTTTTCTAATTTTTTTTTCTTCTTCTGGCAACTAATCCAGTATACAAATATCTGACCTTACTGGAACATTTGGGCAACTCATGTGTTATGAAGTCTCCCTCATTTGCTAAAGAAATGAATGTCGCAATTTTCCCGATTCTGAGAATACATCCTTCTGTGAATTAACATTTCACAGAAGCTGCACTTATGTGTTTTGGAGGAGGAAAAGATAGGAGGGAAAAAAAGAAGTGAAGAAGACATTAAAAAAAAAATCTCATAAATTGTCTGTAGGCCTCACCAGACGTGTGAGTGAGAAGTGCACAGAGTTTTGGATAAGGGAGCTGTGACAGTTGATTTCTCTACACAAAAAAATAGAGCTATATTATGCCACAAGGTAGACTGAACAGCAGCCCAGTTTACAGTTTAAGTGGCTTGGGAGCTTCCAGAAAAATCTTTTGCATCAAACCTTTACTACTATTGCCACCAAGTGGTGAAATTTGACAAACAGCACCATTAGCTGCCACAAAATTTATTTGTTTATTATGATTTATTTCATATCGACTGTATTTGGAGAGATTTAGAGGCCACTATATTTTTAATAATGACAGGAGTTCGAGCCTTTATCTTGCTGTCTCAGAGAAATGATGTAGAAAGTTCTGTCACGTTTCAAGTCACAGCTCGTGTAGTTAAGTTCCCAAGATGAGTTGGCATTTTCAGCTGGACTCGAGCTCTGGGAATCAGGGACCCTCCAGCTCTCCTGCAGCTTTCCCAGACCCCTCCCAGTTGTCTCAGGCAGTGGATAACCCCCTCTAACCATAGCCTGGGCACTGCTACAATGAAATGCATTTCCTGAGGGAGAACTCCCCTAACTCCTCATCTTCCCGTGGAGATGCAGACGGACACAGCGAGCAGCCCTTCCTCTGCCCGCCCTGGCACCTGGCACGGGCACTTGTGACCAGGCTGGGGACTTCCAGCTGCTGTGAGAGCCCTCATCACGAGTGACACCTCTTGTGCTGCTTGGATGAAAAGTACTTGGATGAGAGGTGACCTGACAGGACCGAAATGCAGGGCAGTTCTGGCAGCTGCCTTTGGAGCTCTAATTTGTTTCCCCTAAAATATGTCTAATCGAGATTTTTCAGAAAGAAGACTGGTGAGATGCCTTAGTACCAATGCAAACCTTTTTTTTTCTTTCTTTCTTTTTGTTTTTTTTAAGGTCACAGGGCCTGTATTTTGGTTATTTCAGCACTTTGCCCAAGATTTTAACCAGGGAAATTAGGGAAACGTCCTACAATGTATGTTCCAGTGGGAGTATCATGCCTGTTTCCGCTCAGGTCTGATTCCTCCACTGCTATTAAGCACATTTTAGCAGATAAAACGGTTACCAAGCATTTGATCCATGCCTATCCCAATGCCTTTTTTCTTTCCATTTAATCCTGTCCTCCGCCCTGACCTTTTTATTTCGTGGTCATGGGAGCCAGCCTGGTTTCAAACATTTAAACCATAGCACCAGTTTTACCTTTGTCCCTTTGGGTGGCTGAGGCCCTGTCCTGGTGGCCAGGAGAAGAGCAGGGATTGTGGCTGTGCCAGGATTTCTCTGAGCTCTGGGTTGGTCTGAGAACACGACAATCACCCAGCGCCCCATCCCAACAGGTGGTCTAAGGCATCTCCTGCTTGCCTCATTCACAAGGCAGATTTATTGAAGCCTGGTTCCAATTCAGGCTCTTTAATGGCTCCTTTTTTGTGTGTGTGAGCTGAGTTCACCCAGTTAAGTGACTGCAGCCCCCTGTCCCAGCCAGCTTCCATCCCCTGTCCCAGCCACCCTCCATCCCCTGTCCCCATGCACTTACAGAAATGAGCATTTCTGGCACTGAATTCAGCTGGCCTGACTGAAAAAGCTGCAGAAAAACACAGAAGTCATGCTCAGGAGTGTCTTGACTGGCTCTTGCATGGCAGTGAAGGACACAATGGGCAGTCCATATGTGGGCACCACGGAGGTGCATATATCACCGTGTATCACCGTATATCACTGTATGTCACCGTATATCGCAATATATCACTGTATATCACCATATATCACCGTATATAACCGTATATCACTGTGTATCATTGTATATCACCCTATATCACCATATATCACCATATATCACCCTGTATCACCCTATATCACCGTATAGCACCCTATATCACCATATACCACCCCATGTATCTACATATCTGTGTGCAGTTCACTGCAATGCATCTTCAGGCAGCCTCCTCCTCCCCTCCCTGGCCAGGGATGACACTGGAAATCTCAGCTGCTTCAACTGTGGCTTCACTCAGACCAGCCCAGAGCAGGCTGAAGCTGCCCGTGCCCCTCCTGAACAAAGAGCTGCTCCAGGCATCACCCAGGGACCGCTCCAGGGCTGCCACGGTCCTGCCCACCATGGGAACAGGCTGTCCCCTCACAGCTCCTCTGGCTGCCCTCCACCCCCATCAGGAGTGTGGGAGAGGACCCCCTGACTGATTGACACGGGCATGAAAGACCTGAGGTGGTTTTAAGGCCAAACTGGAAAAAAACCCCATGAAAATCCGGGAGAGAATTTGAAATGAAAGAGGCTTGTGGATATTTTTGAATGAAGTGAAGTAAGATACACACCCTCTTGCCCCCAGTTTTTCATTGTGGTTCTAGGCATGGTTTTGTTTGACTGAAAGCTCAGTGTTGTCTTTAATTTTCAGGCTATTTATCCTTCTTGAAGCCTGTGAAGTGATTTTTATGAAAAGAAAACCAGCGTTTGCAAAACAATTCAAAGGCTTGAACTTTGGGAAGCATCAGAATATGAACTGTGAAGTTTCTTTCAGAATAAGACATTTCCTATAAGGATCACTGAAGCAATCTATTTTGAAATTCATGAAAAATGTTCCCTTGCCTTTATTCCTTCTTTTTTTTTTTTTAATGACTGGAGAGGTTTCAGAACAAGTTTCCTGCTGTATTTTGTTTTTCACTCATTCAAAAAATAGTGTTTAAAAAATGATCAGATTGGGTTTCTCTAAACCATCCCATCCCTTAAAAAGGCAGAAATTGGTGTTATTGCCAGTTATAGGAGCAAAAGGATGGGCTCAGGGGAAATAAAACCTCTCTGAATGCTGTATTTACCTGTCTGTTGATGTGTGCCATCGTCTCTGCAGCATTGCTACTTCTGTGATTCTGGCTCACTCATGTTCTGGAGCTGCTGCTCGTTTCTCAGCCACAGCAGATGGCTGAATGTGGGTATGACAAACCCACATTCTATCAGCAGCCTTTTGGCCAAAAAGTTGCTTTGCTGCCCTCACCTTCCCCATTTCTCGTGGTTCGTGTTACGCTGCTGCTTCTGCCAACCAGCGGCTGTGCTTCTGCCCAAACCTGATCCCTAAACCCAGAGTTTGGGCTGGGGGTTGAGTGTTTTTCCTTTTCTATTATCAAATGTATCCATGGAGCCCTCTGGGTGCTTACAACAACCACAGAGCCCCGTGGATTTACTGCGAGGGCCTGCCCCGAGTCTGGTCAGAAGATAATGGGGCTTTAATCACAGCGAGACTCGCCCTTCTGAACTGTGCTCTGGAGCAAAAAGTGCACGAGGCAAACACAGCCTTTGGCACATCCACATGGAAAAACTTCACAGTGCTCCTCGCCTCGGCCTCCTGAGAGGGAGTCTGAGCTCTTGCTCTGTCAGTCAGATGGGACTTTTACTACTTTTTTTATTTTGGTTACTCTGTTGTTGGGACAGAGAGGATCTCTAGTTGCCAGACGCCAAACTGTGCGTGATCTCCTTGAACAGTCAGTGAACAAACATATTTATTCCCCTTTCCATAAATGGCTGTGAGAGAACTGTGGCTTTCTCCGGGGTTTAGTCTTCTTTAGGTAGGTCATGATGACAGCCATTGAGGTTCATGATGGAAACTCAGGTCCAGGCTCTCAGCTAGAAAAGAGTTCCTTGAAATTACTGTCAAATTTATCCCAAAATCTCAGAAGTATTGACCAGGCTAAAGATACTGTTCACAGCAAGGAAAGCTGCTAGTAGTGAATTTAGCAGCTATTCCAGCTGAAATAACATCAGGGCTCTCTTTTTTCCTCTTTACGAGCTGAACTTCTGCAGTCTGACTCCAGCATCCTTCTCTTCCAGCGTAATTCAGGCTGTTTTCTCTGTAAATATCTGTACATGTTAACATTAGAGACAGAAGGTATGATAAACTCCCATTAAGGGTTCAATGCCAGTAAATGAAAGAAAAAAAACATTTAAATGATTACTTGACTTAAAGTTGCCTGTTTGGCTCTGGCAGGGCTCCAAGGCACACGATCGCCAAGGTCACACACTTTGATGAAATTCCCTGGCACAGTGGGAGAGTTAAAATGCTCATTGTAGTTCCTTTTGCTGTGGGGAAATCGTACAAACGTAGTTTATTTGGTATCTTTCCTGCCTCCAGTCATTCCCCACTTCAGACTAGGAAGGAATCAGCTCTCTTGAAGTAAACAGGGTCAGAGCTGGTGGGGTGCTGGGATGGGAACTGGGTGGATGTTTGTGGCCAAATATTTCATTAGAAGAAAAGGAAAAAATGTGGATGCGAGTCCTCCTGACAGGCTTGCAAATTAAATCTTGTTTCTCAGGTGTTTGAGCCAAGAGAAGATGATAACTAAGAGTAATTCACAATAATAATTCATAATGCTCTAATCTTGCAATGTTCTTAAGATGAAGCTTTGCTTTGCTTTCCTTTGATTCCAACATTTTTTGTTGGAACTTTTGTTTGGAGATGGAACTAAACGTGTTTGCGCTTCAAGGAGAGAGGACTAATGGAAATTAAATATTTCATGGTTGATTTTTGCTTGGAGTGTTTTGCTTGAGTGAAATTTAAGTTGTTTTTTTTTTTCCAGTCTCAGATTGTTTACGTTAAAAAAATCAGGTGGAAGTCCTTGATACCTGCCGTTCAAAGCTAAAAATGACGTGCTTTTCAATGGTAGATATCCACCCCCTGCTCCTTCTTGGGGAAGCACATTTGCTAACCAAGGACCAGTGTTGGCTGTGACATCCTCAGACCTTCCAGATCTTAGGGTTTCAATGCAAATCTCACTGTATTTGATGTATAAAATGCCTCAGCTCCTGGAGCTGATTCCTCATGTGACAATTTCAGCTTTTCATTAGGAGAACTTCAACACTCTGGATTTACGGGGAACAAAACTTGCTTGATGTGTCCCAAGTGACTCCTCATTCTCAAAAGATAAACTGCAAATAGATAAAACCTGAAATGAAGAGCAGGTGTTGACCTGGAGGAAGGGTTTGAGCAAAATTGCAGGTGTTTTAACCAGTTTGGGGGCTTGATTCCTGAAGTGTTGGGTGCACTAAGGCAAGGAACTCTCCATCCTTCCCCTGGCTGTGCCCCAGATGTTTCAGACTACCCCTAAAGAGACTCTGGTTTCTTATCTGGACGCGTCTGCCTTTCAGCAGCCTTTCCTGGTTTTCCAGTCTGCTGGAAGGTGCTGGGATGTACCTCAGCACTGTTAATTTATATTTGTTATTGTCTGTCATAGCAACTTTATTTAGAGCTGATTAAAGCTCTTGGTGAGGGACGCTGCATTCATACAAGCAGCTCTTGGCTGCTCTACATTAGAGCGAGGCCAATATTTATGGAAAACAGAGTATGGCAGAAAACTTCGGGGTTTGTGGTTACTACAGAATGTCCCCATTGTTTTCTTTTCTGGTGCTCTTCCCTCGCTTCTTGCCTTCAATGGCCAGGTTTGCTTTTGTTTCTTGACAGAATGCCTTGCCAAAACCACTGTTTTCTGATCCAAATCACAGCCTGACAGCACTTTGGATGGATAGATGGAGAACATCTCTCTGCTTCTTGAAAAAGAAAATGGGATTTCTCCTCACGCTGATGCCTTTTATGAGCAGGGTGCTGCAAAACAGCCACCTTTGCACGCAGACAAAATTAAAACAGAGAGCCTGGGAGGAATAAGGAGCTTTCAGACTCCCCAAGGGAAAAAAGCTGTACCCTCAAATCTAAGTTTTTCCCAGCTGGAGCACTGTCTCTTTGGATTTTGCATGCAGAGCTGGAGGAGCTGGAGATGTCCCAGATCTGGGGGGATCATGGAGGGGACAAGAGCCTGTGAGGTGTCCCTGCTCTGTGAGGACTTGAGCCGTGGCTGTGGCTTCTGCCATGCCTGTGTGTGAGCAAAGGACATGGTAGATGTCCCAAGTGTCCCTTTCTGGGGATACTTGCCTTTCAGGACCGTGGCTTGCCCCATTTCTGCTCACCCCCAGCTGGGATTTCCTGCAGGCTCATGAGGGCAGCTGGGAGTGTGTATCCATCACCCAGGGCGTGGGATGAGAGGTGTCCCCAGGCTGCTCCCACCCTGTGCCCCCTGCCCTGGCACCAAACCCAAATCCTTTCCTGCCCCACGGACCCCACCAGCCTGGCTCAGCCCCCAAACTCAGCAATGGCAGCCAACAACCAAACCCAAACCGGGGGCCCTGCTTTTAGTTAGGGGTTTAGTCTGAAGGAGGAGGAGACATCCTTGCAGTTCTCCTAATTTTAACCATAGTTAGCGCCTAATTAATGAAACATTTAACTTGTCTGGGACATGGGCTTGGTGGGGGGAGAGATACCCCAAGCCAATCAGGGCTGGTGTATTCTGTTTCCCTTGCACTGAGGCAGAGCATTTCTAAGTGATGTGTGTGTGTGATTGCTTCCAGATTTACAATTATTTCCATCCTTTTAATGCTGAATTAAAAATAAAAAAAAAAATACTCCAAAGAAGTCGGTTTGGCATAATCTAATTTTCTCATGTGAAACAGTTTGCAGACCAGATGACCCCAAACAATGGGAGAGTTTGTCTGAGCCTGGCTGCTCTTGCTGCAGGCAGCTTTCCTCTGGGCTGTCCTCCTGTAACCAAATGTGACCGCGTCCCTTATTTGTACTGCTCAGCCCTGCTCGGGGACTTCAGGTCTGCTGCCCTGGCCAGGCTGCAGTGCCTGGCAAGGGCTGAGCACATCACAGCAGGTGAGACTGGATGTCTATCCTGACAAGGAGAGGGCCAAAACCAGACTGAGCTGGAGTTTTTTCCCCACAGACAAGCAGATTTTGGAAATTCTCTGTGAGGTTAGACAGGGTTTAAGGGATATGACCCCGGGCTGGTTAGGATGCAGATGAACTGAAGAGATTTTAGAACCCCTCTGACTGAATTTTATCTTAAATATCTCGATTCGTATCAGCTTCCCTTAGCTGGAAAACTGCATTTCACCCAGGGAGCTGCTGAGAGGCTTCTTGGCTAGCAAAGGATGGTCCTCAGCACTGCAGGCTTGCATGAGGGGAGAGAAAGAGCCTCAGGGACTGGGAGGCTCCAGCAAACTCTGCTCCCAGCAAAGACAATCCCCTCTGCCAGGGTGTGACCCCACCAGTGTGTGGGAATTAGATTAAAATGGAAACGAAAGAATTTATAGTCCTAAAGAACTGCATACCTGCCCTTCCCCCTCTTTGTATTTATTGTGTATTCCACATATTTATTGTGTATTCCTTGGTTCTCATGCAGTAGCTCTGGCATCTAAAACTGGGTATGAACCTTGTTCCTGGCACGAAATCCAGACCTGGAGAAGGGGGCTGGACCTCAGTGTTGGTCTGGTTTTGGTGCTGTAGATGCCATCAGCAACTGAAGGGAAACAATAGCTCAGAGAAAAGAATTAGAAAATAGAAAGAAAAAAATCCAAGTATTTTTTAATTCTTAATTAATAACTTAGATCCAGTTCCACTCTTCTGTGATCCAGGTATAAAAGAGAAACAAGGAATTAGTGGTCCTTCCACTACGGCTTCTCTGTCTGTGTGCTCTGTTCTTTTTCCTTCTTGGTTTTTTGCTGGTTTCTATTTCTTTGCTAATTGATTTAATTAATATATGTAATTAGTTCAGCTAGACAGAGGAATTCATGGTTTATTCTAGAGGGAAAGAAGTCTGGATATTTATATTCAGGCACCCCAGGATGGCAGCAGCAGGGCAAACCCCAGGGTTACTCTTTTTCCACATTGCTGATGTTGCTATTGCCACACCATGGAAAACTTCAGATGGGGAGATCTGCCCATAATTAAAGAGGGTCAGCAGAGCAGGCCCAGCAAAGCAGGAGATGTCACTTGTGGTGTCTGGTGTGAGATTGAGGGGAGGACTGGCTCATGGGTGACTGTAGTTGCTCGTATATTTTATTTTATTGTCCTTTTTCTCTACAAGAGGCCAGATGTAAGCAATGAGCAGGATCCTCACAGAAGGAATCTCTGCTTTCTAGTCCTGAGCTGGCAAAGCCCAGGGTTTGTATCAGTGCCAGGGAAATGAAGGAAACGATTTTCCAAGAATTAAAGAAAAAACTAAAACGAGAAAACAAAGAAAATAAAAAATTCAGTGAGATTTAACTTGGAAAATCTCACTGCAGTGATCAAAATGGTTTTTTTCTGAGATGGTCCAGGGGTGAAGGTGGAGCAGGGAGGAATTCTCACCTTGAGTTGACTGCTGTGAACATCTGGTAACACCTGCCTGTGCCCCATCAAACCCCTCACCGTTGGGTGAGTGCCCAGCAGGACCCTCCTCTCCCCACCCACAAGGGGACCTCGACCTCTGCAGGTTTTCTATCCCTGTTTGTGTCACCCTTGCCCTTTGTTCTGGCCCACAAGACAAGTGCCTGGCCTCGGTTACTGGTGAGACAGCTGCCCCTCTATCTGAACTGTAGGAATGGAGGAAGAATTCCCAAAAGTTGGTGTTTTCAGAGGTCCCCCTCCATCCCACACTTTATTATTCATGTCCTTGAGGTTTACTCTAGCCACACGTCTTTTTGTGCTTGTCTTTGTCGTTTATTTTGCAATCCTTCCAATTAGCATACAAGTGAATGACATTGTGAATATTAATACGATTTTCATTTATTTCCAGAGACAATAGCCATGTGAATCAGCAGGGCTCCACTAATCTACGCTGAAGATTTCAGAGTTGTTGAAGCTGGTTTAAAAGGCATGGGAACTCGTGGCTCTCGAGTAGCTCATTATTCACTCATTATGATTCCATCCTTGGAGGTGCCGAGCACTGAGCATTTGATTAGAGTGCTGTTATAAATAAAAGCAAAGGTATCTGAAAAATCTGTGAATCGGTAAATCATGTTAAGGGGAAAAGCCAATAACAAAAAAAGCCCCAGACAGTGCCTGGACAGAGAGACAGACGTACATTAGCCCAGAGGTTTGCCCTTCTCAGCCAAACACATTGCAGTGTTCATCACTGCCTTCCTGCAGTGGACCTGGGGCTCATGTTTGTCTGCATTGCTTCGGATTACAAAGACAATTTTCTGCTTCCTTCCGAGGACAAAATGCAGAGCTGTGGGATTTGGCTGGAGGTCAGGGTGGTCTTAATCTCCTTCCGCGTCTTTCCTTCCCCGCCTTGCTCTGGGGATGTGATTTAGGCAGGCACAGCAGGCTCTCCCCGGGGGTCAAACACCCGCTTGTGGAGCCAGGGCACAGCCAGAGCACAGCCCCACTGTGCCCTGCTCCTGTTCCTTCCCAGCCCTGCCAGCCTCCACAGGAGCTGCCATGGGAGGGTAGAGCAGAAGGTGCAGCCAGCTGAGCCAGGGGTTGCTGCCTTTCCTCACTGCCCTCTGATCTGGGTGTCTGAGCTGGGCACCCGGCTGCCAAGGACAGCAGGGGGTGCACAGGGGGATTCAGACCCTAAAGAGACCTGGAGAGCTGGAGAGGGACTTTCTGCAAGGGCACAGAGTGACCGGACAAGAGGAAATGGTTTTCAAATGGAAGATGGCAGATTTCGATTGGATACCAGGAAGAAATTCCTTACTGTGAGGGTGGTGAGGCCCTGGCACAGGTTGTCCAGAGAGACCATGAGTGCCCCATCCCTGGAAGTGTTCAAAACGAGCCTGGATGGGGCTGAGCAACCTTGTCTATGGAATGTTCTCTGCCCATGGCAGGGGCATTGGAACAAGATGTTCTTTAAAGTCCCATCCAGTCCAAGTAATTCCATGAGTGCCTGACTCTGTGATTTACATGTGTCCTGAAATGCCTTCCCTTAAATTTCATACACAGGGCAAGATCTGTTAGAGGCAACTGAAACATTGCTGAAATGTCCCACCACAGCCATGAGGTGTTTGCAAGCAAATATGAAAAGAGGTAAGTGAGGACTGCATTTTGTCTCATCATCATGTGCATGCAGAGACAGACAGACAGTAAAATCTCCTTATTAATGGTGACCAGGCAGTGGCTCAGAGGTCAAAGCCATGAAGATTTATCTGGTTTATCCATGGGAAGGTGCTGCCTGGCCCATCCCTCTTGCTGCCACACTCTGCCACTGCTGCGCTTCAGAGAATGTCGTTACTGCAGAATGAAAAACCTTTGGGACATTTTTTAAAGGGCTGGGTCTTGTGTCTCTACACATCTTAACCTCACTAGAAGCATTCTGGATACCTGTTTGGATCAATGCCCTTCAGGAATTTGAGGGAAAACATTCCCACTGTTTGCTCTGCTAAATTAGGCAGGGATTTACCTGACTGCCTTTAAAATAAAATTCCCATGGATTTCTTGCAGTATTACCTGCTGCACTGTACTGTTTGTGATTCTCTCCAGGAAAGAAATAGGACCCGAGGGTTGAGCCAAGGAGTCTGCAGGGTTTGGAAGCACAGAGTGCTCCCAGCGTTGGCAGCCTCAGACCCTGCCCACCCAAGTGGCAGCTGGAAAAAAGCTCAGTAGCTCCCATTTTTGGCTGATAATGACCTGGGAGAGATGCTCCTGTTCTTAAGGACCTTCTCTGGCAATTTCCTTGCATAGATAAAGCTCAAAGGGTTGGGTTTATTTGTTTGTATTCTGAGCTCTGGTGACCTGATTCTCAATTCCACCAAGTGAAGAATTCCGTAGCCTCATATTTCTTTCATGAAGAGAAGTGGAAAGAAACATTTCCATGAGTGACTGAAATGATCTTTTTCATGCTGTTTTGGCATCAGTAAATCTATTCCATTCTGATCTAATTTGTGGCATTTCCTCCTCGTATTTGTTGTTTTATATTATATATTGAAATATGATGTATCCATAATACAGAAAATATGTTCTATATTTCTGAGCACACTTATACAAAGGCTAATTCTTATGCTGTAATTTGAAAAACATGAATCAAACCCAAAAATTAAAAGGAAAAATTGCCTTAAACATACTTAAAGTAATGGCATACTTTCAGGAAAAACAAGAATTCATTTTTATACCAAGTCAAATGTACCCTGGAAGAAGATCTGGATATTAATGTTCACTTATTTTAAAATTGGTGCTATACTGTAACTTGAACAGGAAGAGGTAATCAATCTTTACATGGTTACATAAATAAAGCAAACTACTTAATTTGTTATAAGTTACAAAGACCTGGGCTCCTAACAGGAATTGAGTGCATTTGTGAATTTATGTAACAAACATATCACTACCAACACCAAATTACATCTCAATCAATGTTAAAAGGCATCTGACATTTCCCTTTGATTTATGGATTAACCTTTACAGTTAATACAGTCTAGCATTTATTGTTTTCATCACTTTGTGGTTTGGTTGCAACCCCAGAGTTCATTGCTGGGAATTGACTAAATTAATAGCTTTTCCCACCATGATCACCCAGCTAATGAAAAAGGTCTATTTTGCACAGCTGGTGGATGCTAATATTTAAACAAACAAAGCCAACCTTTATGAAGGACAAATGAGTCCTGGGTCCTGATTCTGCCAGTCAAGTTACTTATCTCAGGAAACCAGGGTGCACCTATTTAAAGGGGTTAAACCTGGCTAAAATGTAATATATTAAACCCAAAGTGACATCAAAGCAGTCCCAAAGCAGCAGCCAGAGGAATATATTGTGTTTCAGGATCAATTTGCAGGCAAAAATTAGAAAGTTTGCATTCCTCATTGTCTGAGATGTTCTGTCATTGGCATGGGAAATATTGGGGGAAAAAAATGTGCAGGTAGCTTTGCCAAGTTCTGCTCCCATTAATGCTGTTCAGATGCTGAGGGATTACGTATTAGAATGACAAAGCATTAAGCAATTATCTGCATCACTTTGTGGAAATAATTCAAATACAGAGGCGTTTTCTTGAATAAAGCATAACACTGCCTTAAAATAACCCAGCTACCCCTCCAAATTACTCTGATTGAGGACTAATTAACTGAGCAAGAGAAACATTGTGCAACTCGAACTGATTTTAGTGATGACAAGTCAGTTTGCTGGACATTTTTCATTTCAAGCATCATTTTGCACACATTTAATCAACGTGAAATTGCCACTGACATCTGCATTGCAGGCAAGAGGAGATTGGCACCTGGTGAAAGGTGACACAGCCTGGCTGCACACCTGCCATGGAGAACACAGGCCAGGCTTGCCCAGGTGCCAGATACCCTCATCTTCCTCTTCATTGTGATCAATCATCCACCAAGACTCAAAGCTCTGAGAAAATCAACAGGTTTGGTCACATTTGTGCAACTCTTCTGAACTTATTCTTTCCTAGACACCTCAGACTAGCAGTGAAATTTCCACTCTGTCCCCTTTGGAGGAAGAAAAAGTTCAGCAATAAAAGTCACTTTCACAGCGTTTTGGCACATCTGCTTCCTCACGCTCTTAAATATTCATTTTTCTTGAGGTTCACAGAAGGTTTCCAAGCCTTAAAAGTCAGGGTTCATTAGAGCTAAGCTTTTGTTTGAATTGCAAACATCTGGCAGTGCAAAGAGACAGAAAATGCTGCACTGCATCCTTGTCACTGCTCGTAGTGGCCCCAGCAGATGCTGCCTTGCACCTTCAGCAGCGGCTGTGGGTGGAAAATCTCTGTAATTACAGGGCAGATTTATCTGTTTTACTCGCACTCATAGCTAAGTTCTGCTGTGGCTTAGTCCTGCATGCAGAGCCCCAGGGAATTCTGAAGGACAGAGGAGGGCAGAGCTCATTAATAAAAGGTTCTTTTCTCACAGGTCATGCATGCAAGTAGGAAAAAAAAAAACCCAGAACCCAGCAACCCAAACAACTTCTCCAGTTCTGGTGAACTTTCCCTCTGAAAAGGTTGGCCTGTTGGGAGCCACGATCCATGACAATCCACTTTTCCTCAGCCTCTGCTCAGCGATGGCCATGGATCATTAGCTTGGGATGGCACCGGGGCTGGGTCTGCAGTGAATGCAATGAGCTCAGCTGGGCCTGGGAAACTGCTCTGAAGGCAAAGTCAAAGTTCTCTGCTCTGAGAGCCTGAATATTTGTGATACTGCACCCTACTCCTGTTTGGAATAGCATGGGGAATATCACAAGAGCCAAGCTGGATTCTCCAGATTTTACATCCAGGGAGCATTCGCTATGGTGAAATTATTTTAAGTTTCTACATGGATTCCTAGGATTTGAACAAAAATCCTGGCATTACAGAGATCCTGTGAAGAGAGTGGTTCAGTAAGTCTCTGCAATACCACTGTTGCCAGTGCCAGGGACTCCTTTTGAAATTACAGGTGCTGTCTGCTCATTTGTACTGCCAGCAGAAGGGGTTTTGTGGGCATTTTCTTGAAAGAAACCTCTGTAAAATGCTTCTACTTGCTGCACCAGCACAGCGTTTGCTGGAGCAGGTGTCAGTGTGAGTTAATATGTGATAGAAATTTGCTTTCATTCAGCTGGGGACACGGGTTTGCTTTATATGAGCTTAAAAACCAGGAAAAAAAGATTATTTTCTAAAAAATAACAACATTTCCAAGCCTTGCAACCCAATACCAGTTCTCTTTATACTTTTATGTATTTCTTAAGCATCCTGCTCCTGGAGTCACGTGGAATCAGAGAGCTGTTAGTCCTCACAGATTTAGGCACCACTCAGCCCTGTGCGAAGCTGACCTGGGCAGCTGCTCAGTGCCAGGGTGGACAAGATGCTCAAGCATTAGGGAAGAGTAAAGCAGAGACAGGAGAGGTGACAGCAAGGGGACAGGATGGAGAAGGTCCATAACATCAGCGTGCTGATACAGCGCATTTCTAACAAAATTCTTTGCCAAGGTGAACTCTCTCTGCTGCCTTGGGGAGACACAGAGACATAAAATTACTTTCCCCAAGGCATTACCCATGTTGGAGGCAAAACAGACTAGATCTCTGAGGCCAGAAGGTTTTAGGCTATTCCAGAGAAACGGAGGAAATGCAGAAGCAAACAGAAATGTTTTCTTGGTTGTAATTTAAGAAAGAAAAACAGAATTTCCTGCTATCTGGAGAAAGTACATTATAATCAGAGTATGGCTAAATCTAATATAGGAGCCCGTGTGCCACCACCAGCAATACTTCTTTTGCAATTGCCTCCAGCTATTGCTACTAGTAGTTCTGATTGCAATTTCCTTGTACCTTATGTCAATATTACTGGGTCACAAGCGAGGAAACAGGAAGCCTGATAATCAATTTCAGTAGCTGTACAGTCATTTAGCTCGAGAGTTTGGTGGTTGGAAAAATTTAGACTCCAGCTCCAGTAATTGCAACCCTGAATTAAGACAGAGATATCAATTTCATATGTGCTGAGTACATGCCCATGTGGCCCTAGAGCCAGGACACAGCAAACTCACTAGTGGTAGTAGGAATGTTCCTTACAGGGAAAAAATGTGTTGGATTTGCAGCTCAAGTATTGTCTTCCCTCTCCAAATTCAGTTTATGCTGTTGTCATGGTACAAATGGTTCAAATTCAGGCAGGCTTAGAAGTAAAGAAAAAAATTCATATATATTCAGGTGTACTAATTTTTCTCCCTGTTGTTAAGTAACAGGCTACAGCTTTATGATGCTGTAGCACAGACTTGACACGGTTATTCATTTTTATTTTGGAAAATATCCACTAAATGAAGACTGAGCCTCCTCTCAAATAAACATCTGTCAAACAAGGGGTGTTTCAGGTGAGAGGGTTTTGTTGCAGAACCTCCCCTGCCAGCGAGTGCTGGTGGAGCTGCTGGTGGTTCCCTGGTGTCTGTCACCAGCACTTGGGGTGCTCTGCTCCTTCACGTCACCCCCAGCAGCCCTGTGTTCTTTTTGCTGTCACCTGATGGGAAGGGACAAGGTGCTGGGAGCTGAGGTTGCATAGGAGCAATTCATGTGGCTTGTCCCATCCATCCCCTGCTGGGGGACAATCCAGGTGAGCCCATGTGGGATTACAGAATGTAGGTGACAGAGGCACAGGCCTTGAAAGCCAGAGTGACCTCCTGTCGTTGGTCTGGAAGAAACCCTGGGACCCATGAAACACATCCTGGGTCACCAGGGCAGTGGTAGGAGAGCAGTGTGGGTTTGTGACCTGCTGGAGCTGTCAGAGGTGAGAAACACTGTTTGGTACCTTCAAAGGCATTGGTTACCTGTGACCATAAAAGGTAGCAATACCCTAAAAGGCATTGTTTACCTGTTACCATAAAAGGTAACAATACCTTAAAAGGCATTGTTTACCTGTTACCATAAAAGGTAACAATACCTTAAAAGGCATTGTTTACCTGTTACCATAAAAGGTGATACTCTGAACAGCATTGGTGATAGGGGCACACTGTGGTGCAGAGTTATTTCCTGTTTGAGTGTTGGTATGTGAGGAATTTTCCCTGCGCAATAAATGTCTTTGTGTACCACCACCTTGTGAAGTTCGTGTTCCCTCTCCATCTCCACAAGAGCAGGCTGAGGGAAGGTCCTTGAGGTGCACGTGTCCCACATGGCAGAGATTGACAGAAGGGTCTTCATAAAACAACGCAGGAGACCATGCCTGTGGAAACTACGTGTTTCCCACCCCAGAAATGAGGTTCCCTCTAAGGCAAGCGGGACCTTTTCTAGAACACAGCCTCACCTCTGCCCTGCCAAGGGGAGTGTGCACTGGCAGAGGACATTCTTTGACACCCATCCTTCGTGTGGCTGAGGCTGGAATTCAGGCAGGTCCCTCTCAGCCTGCTGCCCCTGGGGGCTCCTCACACTCCCCCTGCAGCCAGCCAGGATTGCAGCTCCTGTCCAGCAGGGCTGAGGAAGCTGTGGGAGCAGGACCTCACCAGTCCCCCTGCTCTCAGCCCAACCACCATCCCTGTCTGGCCTAGGAACTGCTGCTGCTGCTGCCTTCGAGCCATTTCTTCTCTAAATGACAAGAAATCTGTCTCCTCTCCTCCCAGCCCAGCCAACCTGCCTGGCAGTGCCCGCCTGGCTGTGTCCTTCCCTCCCAGGACAGCCTTGCCTTGGTTTCATGCACTGGGAAGCAGAAACAGCCAAGCTTCCCCTTGATTTCAGGATCAGAACCTAAAACGGATTAAAATGTTGCGGCTTGAATTTTAAAATGTTGTTTTTCATGACATGATTATGTGACCTACCTTTGTTTATTATAAAACTAATACCACAAGTTACAGTTCAATGAATTCACATTTTATTTGAAATTTTTGTCTGAAGTAGCCTAAAGCTCTTCAAGAAACAATTGCACAAAACCATATGAGAGCTCCTAATTTATAATCTGCAGCATCACAGCACAACTGGCTTTTCATTTGGCTAAAAGGAAATGGTTACTTAGAACAACAAAGCAAACCATGTGTCCATAGTTTATATTAAATGCCCTTGGTATTTATTAGGGATACACAATGTATCATCTCGAAAATATTTATTTTCCTGTAATTTCAACAACAGCAAAACAAAATGGAAAGTAATAGAGTGTCATGCCTCTGCCAAACTGCAGCAGATCTTGGGACAGTTTCCCACTGAAAGAAAATTTGAGATCCCAAGTCTGGGTATAAGCTTGGTGTGCCTTGTGTATTTGAGCGTGTACACCAGCCCCAGAAGAGAGGTGCTCTCAAAGCACACACAAACATCTTTGCACCAGGAATCTCACCCCAGATGCCGACATCTGGTTCTGCTGTGTTCAGCCCTTGGGCTTTGGGGAGCTTATTCCCTATTTGGACACATTTCCCATTGAATTCAGGAAGTATTTTGTCTGGCTGAGAGACAGAACCAAAGAAACCTGTGGAAGCAAGCTGCTATTTTGTCTTGAGAAGACACCAAGTAACTGCTAGAAGGTATTTAATTTTCTCTGCAGTCCACATGGCCTTTAATCTGATTAATCTCTGGCCCTGGCAATAGAAGATGAAGTTTTGATCCCTCGAACCCAATGGCAAAACTCTCATTCATTTCATGAGAGTCGGGATTTGAGCCATGGAGCCAGTCCCAGATGCTCCAATGCAGAAAAATGTTATGGGCTGATTAGTGCTGAAGTGCCTCCCAGGGTTTGATAATTGCTCATATAGCTCTCAGCCTCGGAAGAGCTTGAGACAGATTAATCATGAAACACAGCTCATTGCACCTGCTATTTTCCACATTCACTTTTATGGGAAGTGCTGCTTCTTTTCCCCAGTCTCAGCGAGGCCGTGCTGGAAGGAGGGGACAGCAGCAGAGGGTGCTGGATGCACTCAACACCAGCTCAGTGCAACGTGCCAGGCACAGAGGGGAAGATGGGGAGCAGTTTTGTCGCGGGGTTAAATATCTGCAGCACGAATCCTCCAAAAGCATTTTCAGCTAGAGCAGATCTGGCTTGAGACAGATGGCTAATGGTCAGCTGAGCCTTCGGGCCCAAGGGGGAAGTTGGTTCTATCCTAATTTTTTCCCCACACAAGGAGAACATGACAGCGTCTCACCATCAGCAGCTGTGGAAAATGGAGCTTTGGGGGGAGCTGGATGCAGAGATGGGGCTGGGATGCAGAGATGGGGCTGTTGGGGCAGTGCTAGGGCTGGCAAAAGGCTTTAATGACTGCAGGGCGAGCAATGTTCTTTCCTGGGCAAATTTCAGGAAGCCTGGTTTGGGTTTGGTTGTTTTTTTAATTAGAACCACTGATACCAGCATGGAAACTGAACAAATTTCCAAGCCCATGACTTCTTTATCATGTCACCAATAAAGAGCTAAGGGGGAGCAGCTTTTGGGCAGAACATTTAGCCTGTGGAGCTGTAGCACTGAGAGAGCTGCACCGAGCTGCAGCACACAGGCTGACAAGGCAAAGAGCATTTCTGTACCTTCTCTTCAGCCTGCTCAGGGCAGGACAAGGTGGTGTGTGCCCGATGCAAATGGTGATGGAGACCAGCAGCTCAATTTTGCAGTGCAAAGTTCTTTTTCTGAATTACTCTGGCTGAAGACCCACTCCCAAAAGATGAAAGGGGGCTCCTGTTGCTGGCATAGCAGGGTTCATTCCCTGCTACAAAGGGCAATGGATACACAGAGAAACAAGACAAAAATAAAGTTGTTTTGGGCTTATTGCAACTTCTAGTTTTCTTCTCTGCCAGTGCTCTGCAAGTGCTATTTTCAGTTCCATAGTTTTGGTGAGAAACATGGTGTATTTTGATTCCTAATTTAGCTTGTTTATCCTGAGAGATTCCAGGATCTTCATTTGAAAGATAAATTCAAACCTTCTTTTTTCCTTTGCAGCCCACATTCCATAACAAAAACATTGCATGCCATACTTCATTACAGGGCTTGGAAGACCTTCATGACCATAAATTTAGGAACTTGAGGAACACAATGGACTTTAGGATGGAAAGAAGCCAGTTGGCCTATCTGGTCAGGTCCATCCCTTCTGTTTGAATTAACAGCTGGATTTCACAGTGGGAGAAATCCGGCAGTTCTTTCTCAGGCAAAATTCTCACAGTTGGATTTGCCTCCAACCACTGTAGCAAGGGTGGGAGGGAGCACAACTCACTTTGTTATTTTATGTTAGCTCTCCGGGTAAAAAAGATTCCAGTGCGAGTTCCATAGGACTTGGACCTACCCTGTTCTTTAATTTAATGTCCCTAAGTGCAAAAAGAAAGACATTCCCAGAAAAACAGAGACAAGTTCCTTTGTGCAGAGCAGTACAGATGGTACCCATGTTCTGGAGAAAGAATTAGAAGCTGCGGCTGAGGCAGAATAAAGAGGTAGGACCATTTGTTGCTCTGAGAATTCTATCTAGGAGAGGAGGTGCTGGCACAGTTTTGCAGGCTGTGTGAGGAGAGATGTTGGGTATAATATGCAAAGGTCAGTTTTGCACGTGCTGTTTCAATTCCAAAGGTAATTTTACCAAAGTTAATGGATTTGCAAGGATTTACACCCTCACAGCAGGGAGGAGAACATGGCCCAGAAGAGACAGAGAGGGGAGAGGCCAACTGGAATTTCCATGTCTTGACTTTGGGATCTGAAGGGCTGGTCACAGGCAGGGATTTGTGTTACAGGGCCAGAGCCGAGGGTTCAGGTCCCTGTGTGCTCAGGGTTGTGGGGTCAAGGTTCCTTCTTTTCCCTGAGCTTGGTTGCAGAGGGACTTGGGTATTGCTGCCCTAAATTTACAGCAGAGATTTACTCACAACCCCAGGAGCCCTTGAGCTGCACCATCAGCCCTGTACTACTGCAAGAGGTGCAGCAGAGCTTTTCCCCAAGGCTTGTCCCTCCAAACCCCTTCCCCTCTCAGTGTGTCCTCATGGTAGAGAGGGGGAAGGACTCACAAGATTTGGACCTGAACAGGCAAATGGTAGCCAAAACTCAAATGCTCTGTGACCAGAGAACAGTGCAGAAATCTTGATTTGGTTTTGAGGGAGAACCCAACCTGCTGCGTGGCTGAGGGACGCTGTGGCAGCTCAAGCCATGGGATGCAGCACAGCAAAGCAAAGGCATGGGGAGAGACAGCTCTCCAGTGTGGGCTGACCTTCAAAGGCTCCTTGAGCCCAGCTTCTCTCTACATGAGGAGTTAATGGGTCTCAGCTAATAAGATCTTTCTGATTGGCAGAAAAATAGGGGAACTTGGCTTTACTGACAAGGAAAAGGTTTGTTTTCAGCTATTCTAGTCTGCATTAATGGTCCCATAATGTGCAGGAGGTCTTGCTGAGGGAGAGGTCCCTGTCAGTGAGGTCAGCTACTGGCCTGCCTTGGGTGCTGTCTGGCCTGTCTCCACTGGTTGTGGGGAGAAAACAGTGCTGCATCCTTGCCCAAGTACTTTGAACTTCATTCTGAGGCTGATCATCATTTTGCTGGGCAAAAAACCACTTCTGTGACACCAATGGCAAAAGTATAAGAAATTAAATCAGTAGAAGTTAAATCGCTGCATAATAACCTGGCGTGGCTTCATCAAAATCTTTGTTTTATCATGGGAAGCCTTCCTTTAGAAGGCTAAACAAACAAGCCCCCTCCAGGGTCCCTCGGCGAGGCCAAGCCTTGCCTCTCCCCAGAAAGAACCCTTTCATCTTTCCTTGCAAATGCATTTATGATCCCAGAGGGAGAGGTCTAAAGGCTTGTTCCCCCTTGCCATGTCCCTGGCACAGCAGGCAAGAGCTGCTGTCCCACAGCCTCCTCCTGCCTCACCCCAGCCCTGGGACAGTGTCAGCCCCCAGGAGGCACCTCTGCTGGGCTAAGGACACCCACGGCTCATCCTGGGTCTCTCTCTGCACTCAGGAAGGTGCCACGAGATGAGGAATTGAGCCAAGCACCTCTTCCCAGCCTGCCCAGCCTGCTAATGGTCTTGGAGGGTGCAGAGCCTTGCCCTGCACTGCTCAGCCCTGGCTTCAGCTCAGCTTTGAACCCAGTGCCAAACGGGAGAATGTTCACCTGCTTCGACACAGGGCAAAGAGGGATCTTCCTGTGAGATTTTCTTTTTTTCTTTCATTGCTGCTTTATGCAAGCGGCTGGCAGGCTGTGATGGAGCTGAAGAAATAGCTCTGGATTCTGAGAAGAAAGAAACGCAGACTTTTTCCTCCCCTTCCCTGAGAAAAAGTAATTTACGTAAATTTATCCACCACCAGCACATGGCGATAGCTCACAACTTTGTTAATGGAAACCTGGTGATCCATAACACTTGTGTGGGAGACATTTGCTCGGGGGTAATACAATATTAATGTTAATATCAATGATCGATCAGAGGATTTGCAAGAAAGGCATAAAGTATTTAATTATAATTACATTGGGAATGGCTTTGTAATGGCTACGACATTTGAATAAGGTCACGTCTAGCCCTCACCCCTGTTATGTTGTTCTATATTAAATGCCATTCACTTTAACTGCTGGAAACCTTTCTGGAGTCGTCAGAATATAATATACTGGGTAAATTGAAATATGTCCCTTCATTTTTCGAAATATGATTGATATCCTTTGCAAAACAAATGTTAACACCTATTTGTACACAAATTTCTTTGATTATATGTTAGGGAAAGCAAAGGATGACAGTGTCTCCTAGCAGGCACTTTACTGTGAGCAAAGGACATGGCTATTTGTGAATATTAATTCATCTTACAGAAAATGGCTTTGGATCTCTGCTGTGAATCCACTTGGGTGTATTTCTGCCTTTCCTGATGCATTAATTCTACATTGATTAGTAGCCATAAACTGTGTCTCTGTTGGTCTCAGCAGCCCACAGTGTTCACCGTACCCAGGTGTTGCTCAGGAGGAACTTCTGCTGTCTCTGAGTTGTCTCTGCTAAGAGCACCCACCAAGAACACATCGTGACAATCACATTTGCATGTTGCACAGCAGAAAATATGTATTTCAAATACACTGCAGGGGTGTCCTACAACTGTCAGCCCAACAGCAGCATTGCCACGTTTAAAACAGTCAGGAAAAAGATCTGGGTATAAAACAGGAATATTTATCTGTGCCAGGGTCCCAGAGGCGCACAGGTACCGACCCACAGGAGTGCATGCAAACACTGAAGCACTACAAGAGGACATACTCTTCCCACACCTAGTTACTACGGAGCAGAAACACTAAAGGAGCAAATTCTCGTCCCTCTTCCAAGGAGAATCCATCTGTCCAGTCCCCCCAGAGATTTTTGTCTTTTCCTACCATCAGTGTAAACAGCAGAAAAATCAGGTCTAAGAGTCACATTTTGCTTTCAGATAATGACCCAGGATAAAGGCTGATTCACAGAGAATTGAAAGCTCCTATTTGAAGGCAGAATTTGGTCTCAAGAAATCATCCCTTCAAAGTTTGGAAGACATGCACTGGTGTAACTGACATGATTTTCCATTTTCTCTTTTCTGAAGAAGAAGCAAAGACTTGCGCATGCTGTAGAAATGCCTGAAGATAACAAGTTTTATAGCTTTCCAAAAAATGAGCATTTATTACCAATCAGTGTGAAATACTACTGATGGTAAATTTTAAGAATATGGCAGGAGTTTCAACATCATGACAACATACATCATGCATTTTTACAACATATAAGTGCAGTGATATTGCTCCCTTTCTCAATAACAATATATAAGAATATATAGTATAAATGTACAGTATATATTAGACACAATGTAAAATAACTTAGTGAAATGTCAAAGCTTCTGCATAAAAATTCAAGTCATGCCTGAGCATACCTCTATGCTGAATCTTATCTCATATACCTTCATTTACCTTTAGTTCCTGTTGCAAAGATAATTTTATCTCTGCATTTAATTGCTTAAACCCATCAGAATTCTCATCTTTTTTCCTTTTATCTGCAGTAGGTGAAGACTGGAGCAGCCAAGGCAAAGCCAAGATTTTGTGGAGCCTGTGCTGTTTATGTTCTGGGAAGCAATTCATTGTGAACAAGTTGTATAAAAGCAACTTCTTAAGAGCTCGTTACAGTTCATCATTGTCCATCAGGTTCCGTTCCAAAATCTCCCACTGCATGTAAATGGTAATGAAGTGGCTTTCTCAGAAATGGAGCTCATGAGCTAACATTGATATCTGGAAATTATAAATCTCACCAGTTTAGCTGAAATCATATCAAGCACCACTTTGGTAATTGCTTGCAAGAAGGATCAATAAAAAATCTCTTTAATGGGAATATACAAGTTGTCTCAGGGCAGGTAGGTGGAATTTTAGCTTTGCTCTACACTCCACAGAGCTTTTTGCAGTGCCAGGTTTCCCTTCACACTTGCTAAATGAAATGTGGTCAAGGACTTTTCTGCAGCATCTCAGGAAGATTTCTTGTAGTACAAGGGAAGAAGTGTTGGTTTTTTTTTTTTAACCAAGGCATTAAGAGACTCTTTGACTGTCACATTACCTATCAAAATCTACCAGAGTTCAACAGAGTCCTTGCAATTAGGTCTTTTGGAATTATTTTGAATACAACTTCAATTCAACAATTTAAACAATTCTGCCCTGAATATAAACAAAAATATTCTTGAAATACTTATCAATAACTATGTTTTCTAATGACAATGAATTAAAGCTGCAAAACAGTTTGAAACATGAGGTTAAAAGAAAAAATAAGGGAAGACAGGGTGATTTGCTGTGATTCCTTTCAAGAAACAAATTTCCAGTCCCCCACCCCCCCACATTCCCAGCCAGTGTAAGTCGACAGAATTACACTGTTTTAGATCAGCTTAAGTTCTGACCTATATACTCCAGTGGAGTTAATCCTAATTTCCACCACTGAAAGTGGGATCAAATTCACTTTGTCTTTAATAAAGCAGGGGATGATAAGCAAGTCTCTTCTCTGTCGGATTCTGCTTGAGAAAGGAAATTCTTTGTGGTGTTAAATGACGTCCGAGACAGTCCAGAAAATACAGCTAGAATTTCCTAAATTTCAGCATGGTGAAAACCAATATTGGTAACTGTTATTTATGCTTTAATCTTAGCAAAGTTCATCGGGTGCAGACAGAGCATCAGCTGGTGAGTCTGTAACCCTTTCTGGGCTCTGCTCGGGAGGAAAGCAGGGAGGCAGCGGCTGATTTTCAGTGACACAAGGCTGCTGAAAACACTCACTCAGACTGAGTTACACGAATAAATAACATCACATTGTCCACAACTGCAGGTTAATGTGCGGGGCCTCCAGTAGGTGATATTTGTTTTCTTGCATGTTGTACTGAGATCTCAGGACAGGCAGAGGGTCGGGGGCTGAAAGGATGTAATCGATGCTAAATTTGATTTCAGAATCCGATTTTGCTAAGGACGAATTGCTTAGACTCTGCCTGTTGGCCACGCTGTTTGGAGCAAACCCACAAGGCTCCAGAAGTTTTGGGCCCGGTTCAATTCTTTCATGTTTACTTTCAGAAGAGGAAATGTTGTTCAAAGCAGAGTCCACAGGAGAGATAGTGGGCGACGAAGGACTTTTCTCTCTGCTTGGTCTCTGCTCCTTGTGTTCCCTTTTCATGTTCCTCCTCCTCCGTCTCCTCCTGTAATTCCCATTTTCAAAGAGATCCAGCATGGATTCGCATCCTGTTGCAAAGCTCCAATAGTTTCCTTTCCCCTTCTCATTCCCTTCTGTTCTGGGAACCTGTATTTATTTAAAGGCAGTTCAGTATTTGTATGTGTTACAGATGCTGCTCTTTAGCATCTGCATTCATTTACATCCAAGAATGGTGTAAACACATATGACAAGGTTTTAAGCCTATTCTCTGTCATTAAATGAGTGAGATGTAAACCCCATCCTCTTCAATTTGTTATCTATTAGCCCACATCAGACAAGGATCTACTCCTTATCTCTGTAATTGACAGCTCAGAGAGATTTTAAGTGATTTGCAGCTCAGCTGTTTGTTTCCCTGCTTTCCTAGTGATGAGATTATTGCTGCATATATTTTTTTAGCCATGCACAGTGTGTATGTAAATACACAGTAACTGATCTTACCTTCACAAAACAACTGTTAAGCGATAAGTTATGTCGGATGGAGTTCTGCCAGGCTCTTTGATTTGATCTGTAGTAAGGAAATTTCTTCATTATAAAGTCATAAATGCCAGAGAGGGTGACTTTATTTGAAGGGCTTTGCTGGATGGCCATTGCAATTAAGGCAATGTAGCTGGAAAAAGGAAAACTTGCTGTTACACCATCGCCCTACTCACAGACGCAGTTTTTAGGACCACATGGGCACATTCTGCTTCCAAAATTCCCCCGGTGGATCTGCGCCCTGGCCCGAGGTGTCCCAGGGAGAAGTCCTGAGAGTGGTCACTGCCTGTCCCCCACGAGTCCCAGGTGACACGGAGGGGTCACTGCCGGGCACTGAATCCCCCGGGCTGCCTGCCCTGGCACACAGCACACAGGACAGGAGGATACAGAAAGATCCCACACCTCTCCAACTCCATCTGAAAAGTTTCCCTGAGCAGGAAGGCTGCAGTGAGACAGACCAGGCTCAGAGTCACTGGCACTGGAGACCAGCCCTGCTCCTTGGACATCCCTGTGAACCCCTACACTGCACCTCTGCCCACCACACTGGGATTTTCTGCATCCCCTTCACCCACTGGCACATTGAACATTTAATTCCCTTCTCCCAGGGGTCCTGGTGGCTGGAGACTCTCTGAGATCTGGAGGCTTAAGGGCATGCCAGAGTTGCTGTGACCCCTCATGGGAGGAAACAAGTCATGGACACTTCACACACAGAAAGGGGGAAAATCTGCCCACTGCGGTGCCTGCACTGGGACCAGACCCATGGCACGCACCTGGCCCCACGCTCCCCTGAGAGCTGTGATCCCACCAGCCCAGAGCTCAGAAACCTCACCGGGGATAGGGGGACTTGGAAAAACTTCATCTTACCTGTACGCTGGTCTGGTGAATTTTTTCTCTTCGTCAGAACTACAGGTAGGATAATCGTCCCCATCGTAATTGAAGCAGTTATAGGGGTACTGCGTGTTGTCAAACATCGTCCTGCTCCTTGCTCAGCTCCTGTGGAGTGAGAGAGATGGAGTGATGTTTCTCAGAGCTCGGACTCCCTCCTCCCTTCTTCCCTCCCCTCTGTCTGTCTCATTCCCTCTCTCCCCCCTCCTCACACTCCCTCTCCTCCGTGCACACACACTCTCCGTGCTGGGGTGGGGATTGTTTGTGCAATTCTCTGTCCCAGACAGCCCGTCTGTTCGGATATTATTTTTGGGGGGGTTGTTCTTGCCGTGGCCCCCAGCGGGGTGGCACAGGCAGGCTGCTGGGGCTGGGGTGAACCCTTGAACCGGGCGGTGCGGTGCCGGTAGCCGCGCTCAGCTCGCTGGGTGGTCCGGGCTGGAGAGGGGCCAGCGCTCCCCCCGCCACATCCACAACGTGACAAAAGCAAACAGCGTGATGTTCATAAATCATGCTTCAAGGTCTCCACTTGGAAATTAAACTTTGCGAACGGCGTGCAGCTCCCCACAGCCCCCGAATGCTCCCCCTCCGTGTTTTTCTCTCCCCAGCGGAGCGGGGTGGCTTCCTTATTTATTTATTTTTAGAAAACCGACGTACAATCAACAGACGTTCCGGGCAGCAATGCACGCTTGTCCCGATCTGCAATCTATAATACAGTATAATAGACATAAATTATATTTCCATGACTAAAGGAAAATCTGTATGTTCAAAGAAAGTAGAACAGAGGGATATGAAGGACTACTGTCAAGCAGGAAAGTAAAAGGAAAATAGCTGTAGGCAGCAGAGCTGCCTGTGTGGGCTTTGATCTGAAGGATGAATTAGACTAATAGCCCTGTGTGTTGGCATCCAATACTGTAACAATTTAATAGTTTTTCAATGCTTTGGAGTGTTTTCCAACAAGTGATGTAAACCAAAGGCATCACGCACCATTTCAGGGGGGACTTAAAAGGTGTGTGCCACATGATAATTAAATTATTTGAAGACAGCTCTGTCCCAGGAAATAGCCCCAGGAGGAAATGGGTTTTGGAAAAGAGAAAGCAAATTGGTGTGCAGAGAGTTTCCCTGGATGGAAATATAAAAGCAGAACCACTAGCAATGCAACTTTTGTTTTCTGTAGCATCTTTCATACAAAGTATGTCCCCAAACCCCTTTTGGAGTTAAAGGATGCAATTAAGGGAAAATCATCTGAGTGATAAAGAGCCCTTTAAAATGATGCTTTAGTGGCTCCTAGAGTTCTGGCAGAGATGGACATAACAAGGCTTTTCCTGTGGAATATAGCAAGGGCATGGGGGGAAATACACAGCACGAGAAAACCCATAGACTTGAGGTGCTTTCAGAGCAGATAGCCAAAACAAAAATTATCTCCACTCTAAAATACATCAATAGGCATATGCATGAGGCAGCCACTGCAGAGGAGGTGTTAATTCAAAGGGTCAGCTGCTGCTGCCCAAGGCATTAGCAGGGCTTTAATATTGAGTGAGATAGAGCAGATTCAGTGGAGGAAAATGAAATGTATCATGTCTGATCTCCGTTCATACTCTGTCCAGCTGGACTAGAAGGTTCAAAGTCAAGAAGAAGCTGTGTCACAGATTTGGGAAGATTCTCCCTCACTAAAACCCGTGATCCTTGAGACACAAGTAGATGTCCACTTTGATTTTTAGCAGTGGTTCTTCTCTTTGGAGATGTTTTACCTCACTGAAATTCCAGTAACTCAGACTAAAGGGTAAAAAAGGTCTTGCTTCTGATTTATAACACTTTCAAAAAGCAGAACTGGGTTGGTTGACTGATTTTACCCAATCTGTAAGCCCTTTTTTCAGTTCTTAGTATTCCATTTTTGAAAATTGGCTTGCTAGGAAAGTCAGACAACACACTTTGACCAAAACCCTCACATATTTACTGACAGTATTTAACAGGTGAAGCTTTTTCTAATGGGAATTAGAGCAAATGACTGCAGTGTCATGCATGTAGTAATGTCAATTGTCTCTAGTCCTATATTTTCTTGCAGTGGTGAGGGTGACCCACTTGTCCATGTCAAGCGCTCCTGCAATGTGCATTGCAGCTCATGGCCACCATATTCCTCACCTATTTCAGTGGGAAATACACTTGGATTAGAGTTCCATCAGCTGGTTTGTGGGACTAAATTGAGCAAAAGGAGTTGGGTCATAACAACAGTGCTGGTGTCCTTGGGCAGCACCTCAGGAGCAGTGGGACTGTGGGTGGGTGGTGTGGGGGCAGCTTGGCAAGGCACAGGGAACTCCTGCCATTGCCATTGGTGTCCCACATCCCAGGGGGACGGAGATTGTCACTGCCCGAGAGCTGGAGGAGTTGGTTTCTGGCTCTGTAAATGTCACTGCATTCACCTGCTGCAAATTCATGCAGACCCTGAGAAGAACACAAACCATTTCTGAGTCCTGCAAGATCAGAAACCAATGATAAATGATCTCTCATAAACCTGCTCCTGAAATCCATATATGCAAAACTGGCAGAATGTTTCTCAAGGTAATTTTTAAAGCCTGCATGCTGATGTTTTATCCCCAAGTGAACGTTTATGATCCTATTACAATCCTTGAAAATAATATTCATAAAGAAATGTTAACATGCTCTTGTATGTGCCATGGTGGAGCGAGCAGGTGCCATGCTTATGGTGGCAGAACATGCAGTACAATAGTTTTTCCCCAGCATCTGTGCAGCCATTTCAGTTTAACTAGAGCAACGATAACTCACCCCTGTCATTACCATAAAAGCATAATTTTGCCAGGCTAGTGTTTTCTTATGTTGTATATTTTCAGAACACAAAGCTGTAAACCATTTGATTTGAGATAGTAAATAGGCAATAAAAACGCCGTGCAAGATTTGACTAATTCTTTAAACATTGATATTACAAAGTTATTTGCAATTTTTGTAATTATATCAGAGATATGAAAGTTGTACATGAAACTCAGACGAGTCATAAATCCAAACAGGGCTGAATTACTGCTCATTATGGGATAACAGAGTAACAGGGAGAACCTCAGTGTTTAGGACTGAATGCTGGCATTCCAGTCTCCTTACTGGTGTGGACTGGTGTCTCCCAGCAGCACAACTCCTCCTGCTGTCTCTCAGACTTGGTTGCAGTTTAGGACTTTATTCCAAACATTTTAAATCTGTCATATAATCATAGAATTATTTGGAACAGAGGGGACATTTTAAGATCATCTCATTCTACACCTCTGCCATGGGCAGGGACACCTTCCAGTATCCCAAGGTGCTCCAAGCCCTGTCCAACCTGGCCTTGGACCCTTCCAGGGACAAGGCAGCCCCAGCTTCTCTGGGCGCCCTATGCCGGGGCCTCACCACCCTCACAGGGAAGAATTTCTTTCTTCTATTCAGCCTAAATCTACTCTCTTTTGGTTTAAATCCGTGGAAACCAGTGGTGTCCTTCCGCAGGCATTGAATCCCGCAAGAACAACATCCACCACCAGTAAACTGCTTCCTTTTTAGCACTTTAAGTACAAGATCTGTAGCTCTGGCAAAGAAGAGAATGGGGAAATGCAGGTTCTTATGCACTTTTTCTCCTTGTTATTTTGATAGGGATAAGGAGAAGGAGACTTCCCCAACCTTGGATGGATATTTGGCTCTCCCAGTGAGAGATCTCATGGCATTCAGTTCAGTGACCCTTATTCCTAGGAAATGGATGAGGTTTGCCACACTGCCCACCTGAATTTCACCTAAATTTCTCTCTGCTTCACCCCCATTCATCAGCCAAACTGCTTTCCCTTCTGCATCTCTTCTGTGTTCACGTGCAGAACTTCATGGAAATAAAATTTGCACCACAATTTGTGGTTTTGTGCTGGAGCTCAGTGAGAAATGTTTATATTTCCTAGCTAGGGGGTTATTTGGAGAAGCATTCCTCATCTGCATGCCTCCTAGCTGCAGCAGTGTAAAACTCATGCATAAAACACAGCACGGGTTTCTACCGAGACAGGAACGTGGATAAGGAACCTTCAATGACAATTCATCACATCAGAGGTGGTAAATAAGTGAGAAACTATAGACAGTAGCTCAGAAATATCTTCCCTGCCCTAGCTGGAGAAGGAGATTCACAAGGCAAATGTGAAAATCCGTTTCTGGAGATTCTCAGTTGTGTTTAGGCAGTGAACAATAGGAAAAGGGCGATTTCCAGGGTGAAAAGCCAGTTTTCTACCTGCTCCTGCACTGTGACTCATTTGCTGTCATGAACTCATGGCTGCAAAGACCGTGGAGGGAGACTGGACAAGCCTCCAGCTTTTAGACATTTCTTAAGTGAAATTCTTGACTCACAGAATGGTTTGGGTTGAAAAGGACCTTAAAGCTCATCTCATTCCAGCTCTCTGCAGTGGGCAGGGACACCTTCCACTATCCCAGGCTGCTCCAAGCCCTGTCCAACCTGGCCTTGGACACTTCCAGGGATGGAGCAGCCAAAGCTTCTCTGGGCAACCTTTGCCAGGGACTCCCCACCCTCATAGGGATTAATTTCTTCTTAATATGTAGTCTGTCCTTTATGTTAGTGGGATTTTTCCTACCCCAGCTGTGAAAACCTCCACAATCCTGATCCATGAGGCTTTTGGAGTCAAGAAGGCAGAGCTGGAGGGTTTGAAAGGAGGGTAAGCTGGGAGATGATGCCCATTCTTTGCCACACAGAGCACCCCTCGGGCTGGCACAGCAATCACGCCCCAACTCAGGGCTCCCTTGTTTACAGTAATGCCCATGACCCTGGCACAGCTCCTCACCTCGTCCTTCTGTGGCCATTTCCCATTCCAGCTGTTCAGAACCATTTGGCCATGGGCCTCCCTTCATACATTGTTTGGATTCTGCACCAGACACAGCTAAAAACTGTGGGCCAGGAAACTTGTTCCAGATGTTAATTAACTCCCTCTGCATTAACTGGAATCACACAATTAAGGCGTGATTATTTATAAAACCGTTTTGTCAAGAGAATTAGGAGAATTAGAAACATCCTGGCTCACACTTTCACACAAACGTCCATGTGCTGTTAAATTGTGGAAGCTGGCACAAGTTGTCCCACACATTCATTTTCAGCCATCATCATTATTCCAGAGGACAGAGGGCAAGAGTCAGCCAGGCGTGGAAAAGCAGTGCTGGAGCAAAGGAACAGATTCCCAGCTGAGCAAAGGTCCACTGCTGTGGTGTCATCATCCCTCAGAGATTCCTGTCAGCCACCCCATAGTCAGGGTGTCTCTCCCAGGGCTATCGAGCTCAGTGATGAGCAGCCTCAAGTTGCCCAGACACAAATTGCAATATTTAGGAGGCTGCTCAGGGGCTGGAGGGCCAGGCCTGTGTCTGTGGTGCTTTGTCAGCTCTCTACCACACATTCATTGGCTTAGGGGATTTTTCTGGGGGTCACACAAGCACTTGACTTGTCCACAAAACACTAAATTCAAAAGTGTCCCTCCCATCTGCCTTGCACACATTTCAGAGAATCTGGGAGGTTTTGTTACCTGATATGGGCAAAATGGACAAGTACAAGGCAAAAATCTGCAAGGAGCACAAGTGCTGCCCAGGGTGGCTGGACACACGTGGTCCTGCACGGGCAAAGGTAACTGCCCCATGGGGATGGAGTTCCCAGCTTCTGGATGGATGGGGAGGGGGCTCTGAGCAGCTGGGGCACATGCACAGCTCATCTGCAGTGTCTGTGTCTCCAGCCACCAGAGATGGTCACTGGGGTCGGCTGCGACCCTGCAGGGGCTGTTTGAGTCGAGGCTGAGGGGTCTGTGTGAATCAAGGACCCCCTGATGCCCCCTTGGCCAAGCCTGGGGGATTCAGTGCTGTGTGTTGGCCTGGGACCCCTGCCTGAGCAGTGGGTGGTAACTCAGTGCCTCTCTCTGTACCCCACTGCCACCTTTTCTGTCACAAACCCTGCTCCCCAGGGAACAAGAGGCATAGGGAGAGGCAGCACTCTTATGTTGTGCTGATTTTATTTTCGTTTGAAAGTAGTAATTCATTCCAGTTCACTTACTCACGGCTCTCTCCCACGCAGAAGTTTTCTGAGAGCTGCATGAACCATCCCAAAACAATGCAGATCAAACTGGCAGGGCAAAAGCAACTGGAAATTGGCCCCTCAGCAAGTGCTGTTATTTCTTTAGAGGAAGGAGATGGCAGGCAGGAACTCCACCTTCTTTCAGAACTGAGCTGCAGGATTACCTCTCCCCGGGTTCTCAATCTACTGGTTTCTCTTCAGGCATAATCCCTTCAAATTTCTCACTGAGGTGCAACCTGTGGCTGCACAAACCTCCTGGGACAGTCCTGTTTTCCACAATACCCATCTTTATAATAGGATCACACTTTGCAATCTGTTTCCCAAGCCTTAATTACCAAGTGATAATAATATTTCAGCATTACCAATATGATTCCTTTTCGTGCATAACTCACCCCTCCTCACTCATAATTCTGTTATGATGTATTAGTCCCTGTAAGTAAATTCAATTATCAAGGGTTTTCTTCATTCTGAAAATAAAAATAGTTTACCTTTTGATAATACCAGTTAAACTATTCGACTTCCTTCCAGGACAAACACTTGGTGGTTAAAGTGTCAGGGACATGTGATTACATTTTCCTCCATGCCAGACACAAGCTGCCTTCTCTTCCTCTGAATTAGAATAACCATTCACAGTTCATCATTTATCATCCTTCAAGTATTTGGCTTTCCATGACATGAAAGCCACTGGCAGCAGAGAACCAGAGCTAACGTTGTTTTCTGAGGTTACTGCTGAGAGCTCCTTAAGGAGGTGTAAGCTCCCTTCTTGCTTTTTCATCCTTTTCATCTTGTCAGAGGCTTCCTGATGCACACAGCAGCATCTAAAGAGAACTCAGCTTTGATCTCCGCCACCTCAAGTGCATCCTCACCCTCAGTAGTTTCAGGTGAAAATATTTGTGGTGTGATGCTGGTCCTCAGTGCTGCTGTCTTTAGCAAGGTTGGGAGCTCTGCTGTGCGTCTGTTTGGGAAGTCAGGGTTTAGGTTTGAGCTGGTTAAGTGTAATAAAAATATTCTCCATATAAATACAAGCCAGCTTTGTGTCTGCTTCTCCTCACTAAGTTTTGACTTTAGATTATTTTTCTTCATCAGCTTTTTAGTTTTAAATGTCTTTGGGATTTAAAAGTGGCTGGAGCCAACTTGTAGCACTAAAAGTTTCTCATTTTCAGTGTCTTTTAGGCAGCTGAATTTAACAAAATGTGACCTTCAAGAAGCCGAGTATTTTAATGGATGCTCAGCTTCTTCCCATTAATCTGGTGTATGGTGCTTTTAGGAATATATAGGTAAGTTCTCAGTAAACCACATGTCTTGATTAAGAATAGATTCCTTATTTGAGAGTCAAATCCTGTGCATTTTCTGACTAACCTGTTTCTACAGCGGCTTGTTTGCCTGTGTGCAAGCAGAGGAGTGGTTATTCACAAGCACATCTCTCTGTTAATGAGTATTTGTGAGAGTAGTTTATTTCTCTTTAGTATCTCCCTTATTTTCCAGGTTATTCCTCAATTCCTATGAATAATTCTCAGGACTTCTGAATTTAGAAATTATGGTCCTAATTCTTGAGCTCTGGATAGAACACTTTTAGGGAAATAACAGAAGGTGATTTATAAGTATTTTACCGCTGGTGTGAATTTCCAGGCAAACAGCAATTTATGAAACTTCACGGCTTCGGGGACTCTGTATCTGGCTGTATACAATCAAAAGCTAAAAAATAGGATCTGGGAAATCACAGGGTAGCCAAGTCAGCACTTTTACCATGGGAAGGATATTCCTAAATCCAACATCTTCTGAGCTCACCCACTCCAACAGTGGTGAGCACCAAAGTGAAGAAAGTCCAAGAGCTTTTCTTACAGCTGCAACCCATCCATGGGGTGAAATTGGTATTTTATGAGCTGTTTTGCAGCATGAAGCTCCACAAGCAACAGAGCTATTTTGTGCCCCTTCTGCTGCCCCCAGCAGAGTCTGCAGCCACAGCTCCAAGGGCACACAAACAGCTCCGAGTTGCACTTGGGAAACAGAGCCACCGAGGACTTGAGTGAATTGGCACCACGGCAGCTGCTGGGGTGAGTGGGAGCAGAGCAGGAGGAGTTGTGTGGGTGGTGACAAAGGGGGTGACACGACCCAGGAAACAAGAGGGAATGTGTCTATATTTAATTGCAGATCCTGCTGGTAATGATAGCCTGAAGGAGGAACTTCAGGGTTACCCTTTGCAGGCTGGCCCTTAGCGGGGTGATCAGTGGGTGGCGGTGAGACACAGGGCCTATTTCAACCATTATTTCTTTAAAGCTGCTTGGAACTCTTGACAAACTGACCCTTTTTTATTTGTTTCTTTGTTCTTCGTGATGCCTTAAGGCATCATTCAATACCAGACAATTTGGGGGGAAAAAAAGATAGTTAAAATCATAAAAAGGCATTTTAAATGCTCAGACACTAATGAGGAATGTCATGATGCTCTAAAACACAAATTGCCACTGCCCAACGCCCAGCATCCATTGAAAGGAAGCAATGGTACAAATGACAAGACAGCCCTGGGTATTTTGCATCAAGTCTCTAGTTTTATTCCACCCAAGCAGCACTGCCCATGCTGAAAATATAAGTAGTGATCTGCAGGACGATTGAAAATGTAAGTAGTGATCTGCAAGCTGCCTTTGCCAACCATATCCCACAGCAGAGTTCTTGGCTGACTTACCAGGGCTCAGTGGCTCTTGTGTGAATTACCCACTTGGGAAAGGCTTGAAGCAGCCCCTTGGTACCTGAGATGGGGCTCTGGGCTGCCAAAGGACATTTTTACGCTGGCAGCAGCCTACAAACAGAAACAATCCTGAAAATTGCTGAGATGCATTGATGCTGACAAAGGACACAGGGGTGGGGAAGGGTTTCTGGGAAGCAGGATGCAAAAAACCCAAATTTTCACTTAAAATAAGCAGAGAATCCTATTCTGGTATGTGCTGCAGAGAGATCTGCTGGCGGTGCATCACCGTGCCCTGGTAGCTGAGAAAACTGGAGCATGGGAGCTTTATGGGTCGTACAATGTACTCTGAGCTATTCTGAACTAACTGAGCTTGGGAGGGAACATATCTTTTTGTTCATTTTATCCAATAAGTAAAAATCAGGCACCAGGATGAGAAGATTGTAGAAGAGCTACCTGAATCATGAACCCTTATTTGCATTTTGAAATAGAACTCAGTAGAAGTATTGGATCCCCAAACCCTCTAAATTTGGAGCGTGCATAATTAATCTCATTTTTTTGTGGTTAATGGTCTATATATATCTATCTTTTGTGGGGAAATCTTCTTCCAAAAAAAAAAGGCATTGCAACTATTTATGTTCGTGTGGTGCAGGGCTGAACAGCATCAAGCAGAGAACCAGAGATGTATTTAGATTCATTCCTCTGCAATACGGGTGGGGATGGACATGTTCTTAATTAAATCTCGGAGTTTAGAAGTTTGTTTCCCAAGGTTATTTTTGGTTGCTGAAGTCTGGATCTGAAGCTCGTCCCCTGGCTCCAACCCCAGTGCATTCGTATCTGATTTGGGCAGTTTAGAACTTAATCTTGATTTGGAAGCAAAGAAGAGCAACCGTTCCCAAATTTGAAGAGATGTCCCCAGTTTTCCTCAGGACAGTGTAAAGCTTTTTGAGCCATCTGAGTCTTACAAACACACCCATCCCGCAGCAATCTGAGTCTTACAAACCTCTCCATCCTGCAGCAATCTGAGTCTTACAAACACATCCATCCTGCATCCAGTCAGTGTATTTTGCTACCAGATGAGGGGTAGGTCAGGACACCACTGAATTTCCTGGAGGTGTCTAAGGAAAGGAAAACATCTTTGTGAAAGAGTACTCAGCTGGAAAGATTGCTCATCCTGTTCCCCTGCTCTGGCATCAGCTCCCCCATGCTGTGGTGCTCACATGGCACAAGCTGTGCTGTGATGGGAGAAGTGATGGGAGGGGAAATGGGGACATTGTTGGAATGGGAACAGTGCCGCAATTAATAACTCCTGATTATCCACTTGGGGGTTATTTAACATGACTCAAAGGGGCTGAACTGCTGTAAATGCTCAGTATTCCGAAGAAATAACTAACTTGTCCATTCTCAGGAAGGTAATCCAGTGGAGCTAATGGAATCATCCTAAAAACCTGCATTACATGAGGTCATCAGAAGCAATTTGGTTTCACGTTGTAACAACAAATTGCATTCAGGAACTGGCTGCACTGTGACACTGGAACAGGTTGTCCCCGCAAAAATGTCCCCAGAAAGGGTTCAGCTGTGTCCTAGGCTGTGGTATCAGGATGGTCCCAGTGGGAGGGGAGCGCAGAGCCCACTGCCCCTCTCTGCCCTGTGCAGGCAGGGCTCCCTTGCAGCTTTGCCCCACTCTGTGCTTACCATGCTGAGCCAGAGCAGAGGGTCCTTCACTGTATATTCCTTCAGGTCAGCTGCTGTTCACTGCTCAGGATCAAACTCCTCCTAATCCCTTGGAGGGAAAGACCCCAGATGCTGCTTGCTCGGTTTCATTACACAGGAGCAGAACTGAAACCAGTAGAGAGCTCTTTTCCAAGCACAGCTGCCTAAAACACTTCATGGTGCTTATTCACAACTTTTCTCCCCTGGACAGCCAAGAAGCAACAGCTTTTTGTGTAAAACCCACTGGAAGATTTAACTCAGCTTCTGCACCGTGCTGCCTGAGGAGAGGAGAAGGATCAAGGTTCTGCAAAGATGAGAATGATGCTAAAAATTATTAAACTGCAAAATGAAGGTATCCAGCACTGTTCTAGCCATTTATTTTTGCATTTTCTTTCTTCTCTCCCAACCATTCACTGTTGGCCTGGTTGCATTAGAAATGAGAATTGCATGAAGACGGGGTCTATCAGGAAGTTTATTGCCTCAATCTCTAAGCTTATTTCAAACCATTCTTGTAGCAGTTGAGGCTGTTATTGAATTAATATTATTGATGATTTCTTTGTTAGCTGATTGGAAAGCTGAATTTGGACACATCACTTACTGGCTGTCTGAGACACCACACTGACCTGCATTTTGGGGGCAGAGACTGGTGGATTTGCCAAGCTTCGCTGCTCCCTGGACACACTCCAGCACTTCAGCGTCTTTCTGGTCATGAGGGGCTCAAAACTGAATCCAGGATTTGAGGAGCACAGCACAGAGGCACAATCCCTGCCCTGGTCCTGCTGGCCACACCACTGATCAGGCCAGGTGCCGTGGGCCCTCTTGGCCACCTGGGCACAGCTGGCTCATATTCAGTCTCTGACAAGCAGCACCCCCGGGTCCTTTCCCCTGGGCAGCTTTCCAAACACCCTGCCCCAGGCCTGCAGCCCTACAGGAGGTGGTTGTGACCCAAAAGCAGGATCTGGTACTGAGCCACGGCCGTATGTGCTGATAACCTAACAATAAACTGATCAATGGTTTGATGTATCAGCTGTCCAAACCAGGAAACACTTCTCCTGCCAAGCAAGAGGTCACCACCAAGCTTAATGTGAATTTAATGAGAGCACAGCCACAGCTGCTGGCTCCAGGTGGTGGGCCAGGGGTCAGGGTCACGTCCTGTGCTCACCTTGGCAGCGGTTCACACAAAGCCAGGAAAGCCGTTCCAGCAGCAGGCGCTCCTGCAGAGCTGCCCTGCTTGGAGCAGGGATACGGGAGCGTTTTCTGTGCAGCGGGACAGAGCAATGTCTCCATCACTGGGACCCTCCTGAGCCGGGTGATGCTGCTGCTGCCGCCCTCTAGATGGTGCAGTCCGACAAAAAATTTGAGAAAAGACGGTAATTTTGCTTTGACTTCTTTTTGTTTCCTTTTTTTTTTCTTTTCTTTTTTCTTCTTTTTTTTTTTTTTTTTTTTTCTGGGCAGAGATTTTTTAATTGCATTTACAGGAGGGCACATTGCCAATGGCTGGAACACCTCACTGCTGGTAACTCCCTTCGGTGCAGGGATGGGAGCCTGATCCACCTGGTTTATGGATATTTTGTGAAACCTGGAGCACTGTACTGTATTGTACCTTGAGATATTTTGCACATTAAATTTCTACCTATATCCATCTATATGAATTTTTTAAAAATTATATTTTAAAATGATATTTTTTTCTTTAAACCAGGAGTCTGTGTCAGGAAATGCACCATGGTTTGGAGGTCAGACTGGGAAATATCACAGACACGAGCAAGAAACCTGGTTTAATTGTTTTGGGTATTTGTAGCTCAGAACCACAGGTTGCTGACTGCAAATTTTTAGTGAACAAACCGAGTATTGCGTATGTGGTGCTGCAAAGGAGATATTACACTAAGCTGATCACCGTCAAGTGGAACTGATTAGAAAGTTAGGAAAAAAAAGGAAAGAAAATGGGAATGGGAATATGCCAGTTCTTAAAATTGAGAGAAAACCTAAGAGAGAAGACAGCAATTTGAGGTGAAAGCCTGCTTTGATTCACTGATGAATTACATTCACCAGCTGGAGTGAAAAAAAACAACCTACACCACATGGGAAAGTGTGTGCGTGTAGGGATGGGCAGCAGCCAGCTCAAACTGGATGCATTTGGTACAGAAAATGAAGGTGAGGTGGAGATATATGGCCAAAAATCCAAAGCAGGAAAGGTTAAGGAAAAGAAAAAAATATTTGTTTTCAAGCAAAAGCATATCCTAGCAACATCCCTGGCCTAATATTAGGTGGAGATACTGAAGCTGATGCAGCCATGAGAAAGGGAGGGGGTATCCAAAAGATACTTTCTGTATTTGGAAAGCCACTCTCTCCTCACACGAGTTTGGCTGCTGCCTCCTGTCCATCCAGCTAGGAAAGCATTAGGCATCATCTGCCAGAGGAAAAATCAGATTTAATTATTCTCACCACTAAGCATCTTGGAGGAAGTGGCCGAGGAAGTCTCTGGCCCATGAGAAGTCATTTCTGGGTAGCTTGAACACAGCAAAATGTTCAAGGACTACAAGGATGCTATTGCCACATCTGTATCAGAATGGGGCCAGCCATTCCTGCTCATGGGATTTTTTTGTCATCCAAGAGGTGAACAGTGAATCCTATGAAGATAAAATGCATGGACAGGACTATGATTAACACCAATCAATTAGAAAATGGATTTTCTAGGTAAGGCCTAAGTTTACAAAGTTGGTGATTTACTAGATGGGATCTGACTGGAGAGGAGGCAGACAGGAGGAAGTTTGCTCTTGCTGAGTGCCTGTGATGGGGCTGTTCCTGCCTGCAGGGGTTTGGGAGGGCTGACAGGAGCTCAGGAGGGACTGGTACTGCCAAATTGAAGAAGCTGAGCTGAAGGGAAAGCTGCAAGGGAACGTGACTGCAGGACATACAGAATGTGGTGAAAAGGGACACAGCAAAAGAGTGACACATTCAGGCTGGAGAGGAGGCACTGACGCTGAATGGAGAGTGTCAGGAGAGCTGCCAGGGGGAGCAAATCCCTTTGTAATTTCCTTGTGGCTTCAAATCAACGGTAGCTGCCTTCCAGGTAACTGCTTTGGTCATATAATTACTGGGTCAGTCTGGATGAAATGTTGACATGAGGAAGATCAGGTTTAGATCTGGTCTAAGGCCCCCTCTTGGCCTTTAGCTCTTTGTCTTTGAAGAAAGACTGATAGAGACAAGAGGAAAGGAAAAGCTGGAAGTTTTCTCCTTCCCCATGTTCCTGTACCTTGAATTTACTTGCTTCTTATCTTGAGCTTGGTAAGGGTTGTGCATGTCCTCACCAGCAACCATCCTGCCCAGCAATGAGTCAAAATAGAAAGCTGAACATTTATCTGAATTACATTTTTTTGGTTTTTAATTTTTTATTTCAAAATCTTTGCATTTTCTTCTCAGCATGCAGTTGCTATTTCCAATGGATTCTCCCTCTCCTGCCCTTTGCAGTGACCTTTGCTCAGACCTGCTGGCCTCTTCTCCAGGTTGCAAGAGGGACAGCAGGACTGGAGCAGCTGTGACTCCTTCAGACAGGGGAACGTGGTGGCAAAGAATGTGGCTGTTTTTGCAATAGAATTCAAACTCCAGTCCAGTGGGTTTTTTAAAGTATTATCAGAAGTGAAAGGCTACATTTAAAAATGTATAAGCAGGGACTTTCAGCACTGCATGCCTTCATTCATAATTCACCAGTGCTCATTTCTAAAGAAGATTTGATATTTTTACAAGGTAAATGTACTTTAAAACCTTTCTTTACTTTGCAGAGAATGTGCAATTAAGTGAACTTACTGAAAAGGAGAGGGAAGCAAGGTTTAGAACAGAGTTGCCCCGATAGCCGTGAAATGATTGTAATTTTCAGGTAATTCAGCTTTGATTGGGAAATGTTGTTGCATTCCTGTTCACAGTACTGCTGTGTTTGGGGCTGGTGGAGCAACTTTTCTGACAAGATCTCTGAATTTGTGGCTGGTGACTGTCATTACCTGCACCTTTATGCCCGAAGATCCATGATGGAGAGGACACAATTTTCAAGTCCGGTCTCCCTGACGTGCCAGAGCCCCATGTTGCTGGAACCAGTTCAGCAGACTGGTCTGGCCTGGGAGTTGCACCAGCGTGTCCCAGTACCCAAACCAGCTCCCAGGAGCTGCTGATGTGTGTGGTGCTTGCACAGAGCCGAGCTGGGGAAGGACTCAGGTGTTTACTCTGACAAGAGATCCCCACTGCTCCAGCCTGCACAGTAATTACGGGGGGCAAAGCACTTTCCAAGCACCTTCCCTGCACCTTCTGTCCAGGCACAGCGTGAGGTGCAGCCATTAATCAGCCAGCTGCTGGAGACAGCTGCTAATTGAGAGCAGCGTGGCTCCCTGACGTGCCCTGCCTCTCTCTATCCGTGACAGGGCATCATTTGTTCTCCGTGCTGGTGTGCAGGAGCAGCCTGTCGCTGTGCTCTTCCCCTGAGCAGGGCTTTGGAGGAGGGACAGGGTTTATATAAAATACAGCCTCTGTGTGTGCTGGGTGCCCCTGCCCACAGCACAGTGTGAGTCCTGAGTGCCCTGATTCCAGTTCTGCAGGGAGAGCAGACAGGAACCAACTGGAGAATCTCCATGGACATCTGACTCTGAATGTTCAAATGGGTGGCCACCAGCACAAAAAGTGTTTGCAGCTGGTGTCAGAAAACTCAGCAAGGCTGTGTTGCAACTCCAATTACTTCAACGTAAGGGAGAGGTTTTTTTCACTAATAATCCTCTTAAAGCCAGAGAGCCACTGGTGGGGGAAAGTGCTGCTGAGCAGCAGAGTTCCAGAGCAGGACTTGCTGAGTCGACATAAAGAAATGAAGAAAAAGCTGTAATCACAAGTCTGTCTGGATAAATTAGGTGGAAAATTCATGAAGAACACAGAAGTTCCAGCACAGTGAAACCGGAGTAAAAGGAATCAGCCAGGCTCCATGTCCCAGATGTGCTGCACCACACTCAGCAATCTCCAGACAAGGTCACTTCTACCTCAAACACCGTGCAACAGCACCTGCTGCTTTATTTTCTAGCCCAAATCAGCATCTTCACCCTCATTCTCCTGTTCTGCTGATGGATACATTGTCTCCCATCATATTCATATGCAAAGGACGCTATTAAAAACCTTATTAATTTGGGTTTAGCTACAAGAGACCTTTGATGTGACTCCCTCTGAGGCACCCTTGCCCTTCTCTGGTGCTGGCCTGGGTGGTGATGAGAGGCATCAGCAGTCTGGATCCCTCCATAGGTGGCAGGAGGGACAGTGACAGCCCCTTGGTGCCTCTGGAAGGGGTGGGGAGCTCTCACTGGCTGGGCCCAAGACAACTCTTTGTTCCTGCTTGGTTTGGTCCCTAACTCAGTTTTATTATTCGAAGGGAATTCTTTCCAGGGAAAATGTAGGGGAAAGTCTCTGTCCCTAACAAGGCCATTTGGGGACAGTCTCTGTCTCAGCTTGTTCCCATGTAACCCTCAACTGGATCTGGCTTTTTTTCTTCACTGCTCTGTTCGTCATCCTTCAAGAGTTACCTGGGACCGGGGGATGAAAGCCTGCCTCGCTCCCTCAAAGGATCAAATCCATTAGGCCTGCTTTCCAACCTGATTGATGTTTATATCTATTAATTGTTTTCCCTCTCATTTGCTGATTTCCTACTGATATCACAGAAAACCCTGAAGAACGCAATCTTTGATGGAGAATAACATATTTCAGAAGACAACTTCCCACCTCCAGTGTTTGTGGATAATTAGAAGATTGAATATAAATGCCTCGTGAAGCTGCTTATTAACGTATTTTTCTTGCCATTACCCAAAATAGTCCATTTCTCTGTGCATTTTGGACATCCCAGGATCTTTCCATGCAAAAGGCAAAGGTCACTCCCTCTCTGCCTGTTGTCCACGTTCTGCCAGCTGTGATTGAAGCAATATCACATTTTTGGCATCTGCTGTGAGATGTCTCCTGGTATTGAGTGCTGCTGTATCTTCCACGGCCATTGCCAAGTGGGAGCAGCTCAACCCACGCTCTTCCCAAGGGCTGTGGGTCCTGCCAGCTTCCACAGGGGGACAAAGGGAGGTGAAAAAACCCAGGGACACCATAAGATCCCAGGAGCAGTCGAGATGGATTCTGGAAATGGAGCTTTCCCTCCCCAGTAAGCCTTGGCTCCAGATGAAGGGATGCATTCATGATGGAATGTGACCTTATCTAAGTCAGGTTAGGATTTTCAGCTTTGAACAAAGGCCAAGCTGGAAATTCAATGGAAAAATCTTTTGAGTCATAATATATGGCAAATTCATATTCAGGACAGATGGTATTTTCTAAAAGTAGCTGTTTACTCCTAGAATTACTCTTCTTCCTTCCTGTGGCATTTATTCCTCATTCTGTGGTTCTTCTGCCCACAAACTTGTCTTTTTCAGTGTATTTCTAGTGACAATTTTAACGATCTCTGAAAAAAACCCAGCTATAAAAAACCTCTCTCCCCGTCTATGTCTTCTTACCTTCCTGATCCTCTGGGGCAATAACCTGCCCTAATTATGGATAAAAGAACAATATTTAGCTATTTTGGAAAATGTCTTTTGTCTTCCTACAGGAGGTCTAATTAGAAGTTTAGTCCATCTTGCTTTTTGTCCAGCTAAATGCCAAACTCTCTATTGGTGTTGCTGCTGCTGCTCCCAACTAATTAAGGAAATCAAGAATACACTAAAAAAAAAAAAAAAATCTGTCTTGGTTTATTTTCTTTTAGCAAACTGATTTCAGCTGCACTCTTGTCTCCTCCTTTCACCCTCTGTGAAGGACAGCAGGGTGTTTCACATGTCTGCACCCTGATCTCTCCCCTCTGAGAAATCCCCTCTGGATTTGTGCCCAGCTGCAAACCAAGGCAGAGCAGGATTTGGCCCAGCAGCCCCTGCAGGAACCAATCACAGGACCTGGCCCAAATCACCTGGCACCTTCTGGGGCAGAACCAGACCCAGTGAAACACCCTGAAGTTGCAGCCTGTGGCAGCCTCACAGTCCTGTGACAGGGCTGGGCTCTTGTATTTCCCAGGCACCGTCCTGAACATCAGATTTTCTGTTATTTAAGCCGTATTTTCTTTCAGTTTGGACGGCGGCGGCTTTCCACTGGCACCATGTTCATTAAAAGGTCTCTAAGTCGACACCAGCATTCAAAAGTGTTGCTCATTAAACCTTGGAAAGCAGACAACCTTCCTCTTGTGTGATGGAGAGGATGAAAGATCTTGTAAAAGTCTTCTTTATAGAAATAAAAATAGTCCCAGAAGCACAGCTTTTTTTTTTTTCCTTCCTATTCCACACAGGTTTCTCTGTTAACAATTGCAGCTAATTTTGTCTTCTGTTATTTCTGGATATATTTACGATAACCCCAGAATAATCCAACAGAGATCCTTTTCTTCATATAACCAGAATTCACTGTAGTGTCTCACTGGTACCCATCTCCCTGGTTTCAACACCTTTTAGATATAAAATTAGAGACACAGATGCTGAATTTTGTACTATTCACAATGCTACATTTTGTTTGGTCTGCTTCTTCCTTTTAACTTTGCAGTTCTTATTAAATTATTAAAGTTCTGTTTTTCATAGCTATGTTAAGTTTAAAAAAAAATGTTTAGGCTTTTCCAGATAGTGTAGGGGTTGGCATTTAGGAGAAAAATTATACTTTTACTGTTAATTAAAAAAAACCCAAAAAACCAAACTATAGGATAACTCGTGAGGCTAAATTTCCATGGAACAGTTTGTCCATCTTCCTTGCCTGGGTGGGTCCATTCTCCGGGTTTCTTCCCAACGTTCCTGTCCTTGTTTGGGTTTGGTATCTCCAGCTGTGTTTGATGTTGCTGGAGTGGAAGCCTGTACATTATTAAAGCAGCTGCCTCAGACCCAGCCAGGTTTTCCCCATCAGAGCCTTTTCACAAATCTGGGCATGTAGAACTCCAACAATCTTTAATGCTACTGTAGGGTGGGAAGGAGCAGCTCCTTTCATTGGCAAGCACCGAGCATATTCTGCAGTCAGACCCAGAGCGATGGGCTCACGGGCAACTCTGATTTCCACTGCTGTTCATGCTCATGCCAGAGATGAATCCCTTTGCCCACAGCAGACTCCTTGTCTGATTTATTTGTGTGTATGGAAGGGACCCTACCCTGGGCTCTGGCTCTGGGCAGGCATGGCAAGGACATCCAATTATCAGTTCATCATTTTATTTTGATTAAATGAGAGTTATGGTGAGCAGCCCCTCTTGGGTTGTGTCCCCTGCTCTTTTGTGTGGCTGTTAACATGTGCCTAGCCCTGGCTGCACAAGAGACCAGCCCTTGCCTGCATGCAAAGCCAGCTGGACTCAAAAAAACCCTTTGTAGTGACTTCAGACAACCTTGGAGCCAGCCTCTGATGTAAAGTATCACAAGCTGGTAGTCATAATAATTTGCTTTTTCAATCACAGGAAACTCCATGCTTCTAGATGCAACCAGCTCAAACAAATACATATTCAAATGAGAACACACCATAGGTGGGAAGAGAAATATAATTGCACCCAATTTTGCACTTGCACTTGTCCTCCAGGAGCTAAAATGGGATTTTTAATATACTTGTTTTGAATATGTGCATCTGCTCTGTCATTTTTGCATAATGAGCACATTCCTGATACTTAAAGAATTAGCTTTCCCTCTCGCTAAGATATAGGCAAAATGAGGCATGCTGTTATTCATGTATTTATTTATTCATTCATTATTTTTCGCGTGAAACACACTGGGCAATCCATCTTGTTCCCAGGAAAACCCTGGGGGATGTGGAGAAGGCTCAGCATTCAGCTCTGAACTCAATTATCACAAATCTCATCCTATAAATTAGAACATGTTGCAGGGAAAGAAGAAAATGCAGCTCCCCACAGCACATTCCCTGAAAGGAAGAGAGAGGGAAAAATGTTTTAGGTCAGTTGCCTTGAGAAATGCAGTGGAGGGAGCTTCTCCAGGCACCCCCAGATCCATGCTGCAGCAAGGGAAGGGCCTTTTGCTGAACTTCCAGATATGTTTTGCCGTGTCACGGTTTCACAGACCGAGCAAAGTCCAAAGAACAGCGGTGGGCATGGACACCCTACTCCAGCCTCCACTCCAGGATGCATCTGGAGCTCAGGCATGATCCTTCCCTCAAAGGAAAGCAACTTTTCTTGCTCAAGTGAACCAAATAATGAGCTTTTATTTCCTCCTTTAATGACTCAGAGGATAGATCTAAAAATATATTATTTCCCAGAGTAATTCAGATGTTAGAAACCCACCAGGAGAGCACCTACAGGGTATTCCTACAGCAGGACTTAGTCCATGGTAAGTGACCCACATAACTCCCACAGACCTGCTCCACAGCTGCAGGATGTGCTCCAACACCTCCCAATGCTGTGAGGAAGAGCATTTTTCCAGAAAAATATATCACCAGCTCTTGGGTTTTGACGTGTTTGTACCACCAGTCTTGCTAGCAGGTTGACGGAGATGATATTTTCCTTCAAGTGACGCTCATGAGAAGATGTGATTCAGAACCAGCATAATTGCTGGAGTCCTGCTGATGGCTTCACTTCCAGCCAAAGCTGGACACCCACGTGTGCCTGGGAAAGGGGGAGCAGGGTGTGCTGAGCGTGCTGCTGCAGCACTGAAGCTGTGGAAGTAGGAGCTGCTCTGTAAAACTCATTGATACTGGTGCATTGCTGACTCTAAGTATTGGTCTGATTTAAGCGTGTTTCCTTGTTTTACATAACTTTTGAAACTTGTTTGGGTTCTGAATTATTCTGAACAGCTGCCACAGCCTCTGAGGCAGTGGGAGACCACAGCTCCTGGTGTCCCTGCAGATTTGCACTGATGGTGCCTCAGATGGCCAAGCAGCACTGACAACCTACAGCTCCATGTTGTGCTGGTTTGGCTGAATCACTGCAGAGGGGTTCAAAGGCTGATGAATGAATAAGAATCTTGTCTGGCTGGAGCAGTGTCTAACCAGCCAGTTCACCAGCATTCCTAGCAACAGAGGGGACTGTGAAGCTCTCTCAGGCTGCTGTGGGATGCTGTTAGACAGGCGACATCCCTGCAAATTGCCAGCACTCCACACTGGAATCATTCAGTCTGGGGCACAAAGTGTGGAGACCTGGTAAAAAAGGGTCTGAACCTCTCAAAATGCTAATCCACCATCTCAGGCTTGAGGTGGGATGCTCTAGTAAGGGTGAGGATGTGTGAGATGCTGCCATAAATATGCAGCAGCCTGCCAGCTGGATGCAGACTGCACAGGATGGTGTAGTCCATGTATTTTAGTTCTGACTTCTGACCCTCCCTTCTCGGAAGGGAACATCTATTTTCACCTGTTGTGAAACTGAACCCCAGCTAAACAGCTAAGGGGTCCCTCTTTAATCAGGAACCACATATACAACTACCAGGTCAAATAAAACACCTGTACAACACTTCTCATTTTAACTTCCCTATTTCCAAGGTGTTTCTCAGAAACTCAGGTGAGCAGCTCCGCATCTCTGCAGCTGCTCTAGGCTGGATCCAAAGAAAATTGAAACAGCTGGGAAGGTTTCCATTAACTTCAGTAGACTGGATCCTGTAACAGGAAAATGCTCCTAATTTCAGGCTTCATGGGATGGCTCTGCTGTTGCCTCCTTAAGAGGTGAAAAAATGCACTGTGGGGACCACACATCCTGAGCACTACAAACCAAATTTTTCCACCAGAGCTATAGAATCACAGGAATGTTTAAGTTGGAAAGACCTGTAAGATCATCAAGCCCAGCCATTAACCCAGCACTGCCAAGTCCACCAGTAAATCCTGTCCCTCAGAGGCACATCATTAAATCCCTGCAGGGATGGGGACTCAGGCCCTGCCCTGGACAGCCTGTTCCAGAGCTGGGCTGTCACTGAACCATGACTCACGGCTCTCCTTCTCTAACCTTATCTGAGCTCCCTTGGGAAGAAGAGCTTCCTTCTGCTTCCTGCATCAAACCTGGACACCACCGGCAGGTTCCTCCTGCTCACCCTGCTCTAGAGAGCTGTCAGAGCCTTTGGGATGGCAAGAAATGAGGGTGAACACCCCCCACAAACACTCTGGCGTTTGAGCAGTGCTGGAAGTTCAGAACACCAGGCTCAGTGCAAGTGCCAGGATAGCAGCTGGAGTCAGGAGGGTCTGTAGGTGCTGAATCAATGAGATTGGGGTTTTCTTACACCACACAAGGGGGTTGCTTGGGCCAACAACATTTACAGTCCCTCCTGATAAATTTAAGGCGGAATAAGTGATTTCACAGGAACTGCAGAATCCTAGAATCGCTTGAGTTGGAAGGGACCTGCAGGATAATCTGGTTCCAACCTCCCTAGACCACCTTCCTCTAGACCAGGTTCCTAAATTCCCATCCAGCCTGGCCTGGAATACTTCCAGGGATTATCACACAAGCTCCTATTTCAGTCTCCCAGACATGTCACAAAGTGAGGGCTCTGAAGGCACAGCCAATGTAAGGAAACTTGCTGCAGACAGTAGAGACTAAAGTTCACTGCCAGCATTTAAAAAAAGCTCTAATTACAATGCAAAGAGTTGGCTATAGATGCCTCAGGTTATAAATAATGACTGTTGGTGTTTATTCAGGCAAAAACCACAACCATTAAAAATGGAAATCCAGTGCAAATCAGTGAAGCAAACATCTAGAAATAAAGAGAAAAGATAAACAATAATAATAAATTATTAAAGCTTATCACTAAGAAAGCCATGGGAGCGTCAGAGAGACCATTCATCTGTAAATGGGGCAGTGAAAGAAGATAATGCACCTAAATTCTGCATCTGTGAAACTCCCACTGACTTCACTGATTAGGAAGGAGTTGCTTAAAAATCAGCAGAAAGGGCTCTGATTTGGTCTAGAGAACAACGCGAACTTCACTCAATGGCCGAACCAGAAATGCCTTCTATCACTGCTATTTATAAATGCTGCCTGTGGCAAAGATTCCTGGTGCTGCTCTTCAAGGCTGGAGGAGTTGTTATGGTGAAGGACTAGCAGGAAAAGCTGCAAGGAGAGCTGTTTGCACTTTTGGATAGCCTGATTAGCTTTGTTTCCAAATCAGACTTGCCCTCCATCTCCAAAGCTCAGCCTGTGATCAGAGCAGTAAGAGCGGCTCCTGGCTTGGGTATTGGTGTTTACAAGAATGGGTTTGACCATCAGCTTGCCTCTGTCATTTTGGGTTGTTTCTTTCCCCCATCTTGGGCTTCCTCAGCAGCATTACTCACACTTTGCTGACAGCTTTAGCTCTCATTTCTCATGTATGTGTGCATGAGGATTCGGGAGATGCAGGCAGATTGTTGTCCTGCCCTGGTTTAGGGCACCTTCTACAGCGAGCACGGCGGCCATACAGGGATCCCCGTGCTCCAGCAGGCTCCAGCACCACCTCTGCAGTGACACTTGGCTGCTGTCAGTGCAGTCCCAGCAGCTGGGGTTGAGATTTTAAATTGTCTGTCTTTAGTCACCCTGGGATGCATTTTAAAGTTATGTCAAGGTGAACTAGCACGTGTCACAGGTGGCTTTGTGCATGTGTCTGTCAGTCAGCACTGTCCCACAAGCGTCAGAGGCATTTCTGATGAGACCCTAATGCTGTTCATTACTGTGGCCAAGGCACAACGTGACCCAGATTCCCACGTTCACAGAAGTGCAGAGTGCTCTGATCTGACATCTCCAATTCTGAGATGTTCTGCTTTGGTTCCAGCTGCCAATTTCATCTGCAAGCTGCTGGGTTTGGGCCCACACCTGAGCAAGATTCAAGGCATAACACGAGTTACTTGTGACAGGGGACAGGACTGATTGTGCAGTAAGGTCATTTGGAAGAGAGGAGCTGATCTCCCAGCACCTAAATCCTCATAGAGCAGGTTGGAGACAAATGTGAGCATTCCCCCCATCCAGCTCAAAACCCCCATTGTTGGTCATTGCAATTACGTCAGAGTTGCATAAATAAAAACCTTGGAAAGTGTTTAATGTGTCCAAAAAGGTGGAGCAGCAGCTATTCCAGCAGCTCTTTTCTAGACACAAATCTTTGTTCTGTCCTTGCATTGGAGGAAGAGGAATTGGTACTGCCAAACCAACAGCCTCCTTTTTGCTGATGCTTCACTTCCAACCGTGGCCAGAACTGGTCTGACCTCCATTCTCTAGTCTTTTGACCCACCAAATTGATTTGCTTTTAATTTTTTTTTCTAGCCAGCCCCCAAAAGCATTGAAGTGGTACTTGACTGATGCAAATGGAGAAGGAAGCAGATAATTGAGTTTGATCAGGTCAGACAGAGTTATGGCTGGAGGCTACCTATGAATGACTTTGAGCATAAAAATATTATTCTCGAGAAATCCAGCAGCTTCCAACTGCTAATAACTTGAAGTTCCATGTGAAAACTTGTCCCACAACACTCAAAATTTCCTCCAAACACTCAATTTAGTTTCAAAAGAATTTTCCTTGTGCACATTTATTTCTGCATTATTGAGCCCCAAATACCTTAGTAAACAACCATTGGCAAGAAACTCCATAGGAACAGCTGATAGCTGGAATAATTTCTGGAACTTTGTGGTTATACATTCAGTACTGGAAGAACAGTTTGCTCCATCAGGATGGAAATTCTTGGGCACTTCCAGGCTGGGGTCACACGAGCCTTGCTGACAGTCATGGGGCGGGGTCTGGATGTGCCAGGGGACGAAGGGGGCGATGCCACAGCAGCAGTGGGAGACAGCAGGACATCCCCCTCGGACCCACACCACGGCCAGGCCCACGAGATGCAACCAGAAGACCCTCTGGATGCTCCTCCCTGTCACGCCCACCTAAGACAAGTTCATTCTCAGTTCAGTGCCCTGGGGCAGCAGCCAGGCTGAAATCCCAGTTTCCCTCCTCCTACACAGCCCATCTTGCTGCTGCTGCTGCTTACGCGGCAATCTGCTCCAGGCTTCCCCCTCGTACAGCGCGGGCTCTGCTGATCACAACAGCGATACCCACTTCAAACAATGAGAGATTCCTGCCTTCAGTTCTCCTTTGATGCCTAAATAACAGAAAAACCACAAAAACAAATGAGGCTCTCCTGTGAATTACTCAGGAGAATACGGTAAGCTATTCCACGCTGTCAGATGCAGTTGTAATTAGGTGCTTTTAGAAATATGTTACCTATTTTTATCTGTTATTTATTGTGCGTACTGTATTTATTGTGCTGAACGCATTATGCCCCTGACAGGCTACCGCAGATCTCTCAGTGTGTTAATTGTCTGGGCCCCGCTGCTACACCCACTTTGGAGATTCTGGCACAAACCAATTGAATTCTGACATTTATTTATCTTCCTAGAGCGAATCTTTTAGTCTCGTAAATATGTAGGGCTCCTAAGGAGATGTTACACCACGTCATGCTAATCCTCCTCAGTTCCTGGACTACTGGCCAAACACACAATGACAGTCCTGACGGAGCCATGGGCTCCCACGGCAATATCCTTTGCCTAAAGGCAAACCCACAGGGTTTCCAGAAGGAATCCAGAACAGCCGTGTCTCGGGCAATGCAGATGCACCCCAAAATGGGGGTTTGCCCCTGCCTGGGCTCTGCAGAGCCATCCTAGGGCTGTGTCACCCCAAGAACTGAAAGGCAGAGCCACAAGTTCACTCCCTGGCTCCAGTTTCCCGTCTCTCGTGCCCACTCGCCCCTGCCCACATGAAAAAGCAATAGCAGAACAAGGCAATAATTCTTTTCCCTTCCCAAAACCCCAGAAAATGACCATGAGTCAAAGCTCCAGCTGCCTGGCAGCAGGAATGCAAACACACCAGAGCTTCCTGAGAGATACCGAGAAGCAGCTCCACAGCCTTTTAATTAATCACCCCTTAATCACCCCTGCAAAATCCTCCAGTCCACCTGTGTCCTCAGCTACCCTGGCCACAGGTGGGATCTGGACTCAGCTCCTGCCAAATCCATCTCCTGAGCACCCTGCAGTGGGTTTAGACCTGAATTGCCCAGGTGGGGCCACTTCACCCCAGTTTCTCATCAGAGAAATCTCTCCAGCATGTGAGCCACTGTCTCCCTTCTTCCAAGGCACTTGCAGGTCTCATGCCAAAGAAAAGCCTCCCCTTCAGCTTTTCTGAACACCTAATTTAAGACTGGAAACAGGAAGAATTTTTACAAGTCTAGAAAGCTGCAGCACAGAGCTTACAAGGGGAAGCATCAAAGTCTAGGAGGAGAAGGAAACTGGAGACCCTCAGAAGTCTTTACAATGTGGGAAGGATTAACGACCTCTAGTTCTTTATCTTCTACACAAACACTACTTATTCCATACTAAACAACCCTTCATCTATAAAAACACTATGAATTTTTGTTGTAGAAATTCCGAATTAGGTCCATTACAGTAAGTTCACAGCACCAGGCAGCCTTCTGGAGAGACCCTCAGCTTGAACCACCCTGCCAGGAGCTCCTGACCTACACCCAGCCTCTAAAGGGCCAGGACCTTCACTGATCCGATCTGCTCTGAGCTCAGAGGCTGCCAAGTGCTACTTTCCAAAAGCAAACCAGCTTTGCTGAGCTGGCCCCAGAAGCAGAAGGCAGAGCTGCCCCGGGAAGGCGATTTTATAGCTCCTCTGCTGTCCTGGCACCATTTCATAGCGAGGAAAAGCTGCACCTGCAGGAAAACCACAGCCAGGCATTGAAGATTGACCAAGGATAATATCACTCATTTCACCTTTTTATAATCCCATGTTTTGGTTTTGGGGTTTTTATTGGGTTAATGGGGAGAGAGCACTGCAGTTCCAGTGCTGTTCTGCAGAGGAATCCTTGTTATCAGAGGCAGGTCTTCGAAAGTGAAAAAAAGCCATGGGATAAAACAGTAATTTTCCAAGTTCATGCACAGCTGTACAGTTTGAGATATTCTGTTGTCTTTGTATGCCATGTATGTGAGAGCCATGGGAATTTGAAATGGGCAATAAAATATAAAAGACATGTGTTTTTTAGTGATAATATATCAACCTAAGTAGTGAATGAGCCCATATAGCAGCTTTTTCTCTCCTTCATAATTTTAATATGCTGAAATGCCCACATTTTAGTCTACCTGGCTTTTAAAGTATATGGTTATGAATCCCTGAGAAAAAAGACATCAAATGAAACAAATGGCAGCTTTGAATTACAGTTGTGATAAACATTGTCATAATAAATTCTGCCCTCACCCAGAGGAGTGATGAAGGATTCCTGCTGTACCACACCATGTTTTCACAAGTCAAATACAGCCACGTGTTCAATTTATAGCTTCTTTTGAGGCTGAAAGTCTCCACATGTCTTAAATGAATGCAGCTGAGCATGATTCAAAGCCATTTGGATAAGAATACCATGTTTCCAGCTAACTCAGGCTGAGATTTTCTAGGTTGTGCAGCCCAAGTCAGAGGCACTGGCGTTTCCAAACCCTCTGGGCAGTGCGTCAAGGCATAATCTCCGAGAGGTGTTGCTCTAGAGCTTGTTTCTGCAGCTATCACTGCGAGAGGAAGGGATGCTGAAATGCCAGTCAAAACAAAGCTTTCCCAGGAAAGAGCAGCCTCTCCCAGGCCCTTATCAGCGCTGCTGTGTATTTATCACCCACCCCTGCTCCAGCTCCTTTTGCTGCTCCTGCAGAAGGGGCTGACAACTCAAACAACCCCTCCTGGGCCACTTGGCTGGTGCACAGAGCTTGGCTCTGACTGAGATGAACGACTCCATTTAGACAAGATGGCTACACATTTTGCATATCTTTATTGCACTTTTACCACGTTGCAAACAATTCCACAAAAATGCTGCAAAAGTAAGCCTAGAGCTGCCGAAAGCAGCTTTTTACCCATATATGTATATATTTACACAAAACTATCAAAAGCAAAATTGAAAAGTAGCAGCTCAGCTATGATAGTCTAGAAAGATAAGAGCTGCCACCTCCTTATGGACAAATAGTACAACTTGTCATTTTACATCACTTTGTAAAACCAACATTCAAGTATTCCTGTCAAAGCACAATTAGTGAAATTCCCTTCTGGTAACCCCTGTATTTATGATCATTATTATAATAATTATTATTATTATTTTTTTGCCTTTAAAAGTTCATAATGCCTTAACCCTTTAAATGCTGAGTAGCTGGGGGGAAAATAAGCATTCAATTTAAATAAGATACAGTGGATTAGAGCACTTAAAGGGTTAACACAAAATACTAAGTGGACTGTCACCACAAATCAAGTGTGAGTCACAAAACTATGCTGTCCCTCAGTTAAATTTGGAAGGTAGGTCTGGGGTTTCATAGATATACCATATATAAATACAAAATATTAAGTAAAGGCCTCCTTTCTATACAAAAAAGGACAGGAGGTGTTTTGCTATCAGACTGTTGTCTGTCAATGATTGAGTATTTTCTGATCTTTTCATAATCTCTCTTCAAGAACTAATGAAAAGCATCACATTAGACTTATTTTCTTAATGAACTAATCCTTTGCAGAGTCTACACTTTACCTACTTTGGGAACAATTATATCTCATTTCTGAATTCACTGAATTCACAAAGTGGCATACACAGTCTTTTGCAAGACTTATTTTTATTTTTTTTTCTTTTTTTTCCTCTTTGAATCTTCTTGACTCGGCTGGTAAAAACGTAGTCTTGCCATTTCACTACCTCTCGGTGGCAACAGTGTTAACATCAGTGTTAAAGTCATTTTCAACCACGCTGTCATAGCCATCCTTCTCTATGCAGTCACTGACAGCCTTGAGGACAATCCGCAGCCGCCTGTCCATGGCCTCCAAGTGAGGCTGGTAGAGGATTGGAGCGATTTTATCTTTTAGCAAAGATTCTTTCATCAGGAGACTGAGTTTGTATTCCTCCTTGGCTAACAGCTGTAATCGCAGATAGGTAGACTTCCTGATTCTAAGGAAAAAAGGAGAAAAAAAAGCGCAAATCAGTATTTCCATCACTGTTGATCTTGACAGTGCTAAAGGGTTATAGCCAGACTTCAAATAAGAGTGTGAGAGCCTTACTGGGTGACCTGAAAGGATGAGAGCAGGCACTGTCACTGCCTAACAAGCAGCTGGCATTGTCACTTGGCCACTGATCCTCAGGGGCCCCTGGAGGAGCAGAGGTTTTCGAGCACAGACCCAGGGGCAGTGCAGGCAGCCCCTATGTCCCTCACCTGGACAGGCACTCACAGGGCCGTGTCCATCTTGGCAATGACATGTGTGACACGCGTGGCACTGAGCAGGGACTCGTGTGACAGCAGCATGGGCTCTTCACCCTGCAGGGCTGCGCAGAGCCCCACAGACACAGAGCTCACCCTGCACAACTGAAACTCTCAGTGGCACCTGACCCCTCTGAAAACCCATGGGCACCACGGAAAGCTGTTGAGAAGCACTTGGACCAGCTGGGATTTTGTCACTTGACTTCCATGGGATGTGTATTTTGTCTTACAGCCTCTCTCCCAGCAGCTCATGGTCACGCTCCCGCAAGGTCCTGACCCCGCAGAGTATTTAATGTGGCAGTGCCAGCACTCAGGGCTGGCTCAGGTCAGGCTCCCTGGGCAGGGTCACACCATCTCCTCCTCTCCACGGCGTGCAATGAAAGATTCACTTGAACATTTTCAGTCCTGTCACTGATATAAACCAGGAAACACCTCCAGAGGGGAAACGTACCTGCAGCACTGGTTTAAAGGCACCAATATGGAAAGTTCATCATGGGAATATTTTCCAAACCTATTTAAAGACAAGAGCAACAATGTAACAAAGGCTGTTTTAAAGACTGACTTTTTTCTTTTTCCTTTAACCCCAGAAAGTTTATTAAAGGTATTTACCCTCTTCCATTATCTAAGTGGATAATAAAAGTTTCATTTCCAAACTTCTCAAAGGTTTCGTAGTGATGTCGATCCATGTTACCTGTGGAACAAAGAGAAAAAAAAAAGACCATTCTCACTCTGGCTTGAGCCTGCAGGTCAGGGCAACGCCAAAGCCCAGTGCTCCCCAAAAACAATGGCTGGGTAGAGCAGAGAAAGCAACGAATCTGCTGAGCTCATTTGCTCCTACCATGGCTACCCAAAGTGTGTGATACTGCAAGGGTTGTTCAGCCTCTGGCAGCTTTTCAAGCTCTCTGTAGATTTTATACTTAAGCTCTAAAGGGCCCACCAGGAGACACAGCCAACCTTCCACCCTCCAGCAACCCCTCCTGGGTACCCCAAAGAAATCCCTCTCCAGCACAGCAGCTCAGCTGAGTGGGGAGCCTGGTCACCTGCAGGGAGCTGTGCTAAGCTACCAGAGCTCCCTTCCCTGGTCCCGTGAGCCCTGCTGCTGCAGCCGGGGGTCAGCAGGGCGTGGGAAGCAGACATGGCACACGTGACAAGTGCAAGGCTCAGCTCAGGGAGGAGAAAATGCCTCCTTCAAGCAGGGTGTTAATCCTGATCACTTTGCTAATACTGTATTAGCTTTTCTGAACCTCAACTAAACTTCCTGCTTTTCTTCTGATATGAACTTTGTCTCTGGGAAGGCAGAACAGTGTCCTGGCTCTAAGATATGGATCGGGATGATGCTGGGCTGCACAGCTGCACTGCTCTCTCTGTGGGATCTACTTTTTAAGGCCAATGTGCAGGGGACTGCTGCCAAGCTATGAATTTTGTCTCCATGGCAGGGGTCCTGAGCTACTTAGAGATGCCACATATGGCTCCTGAGCTGTCACTTGGCCTCTCCTGCTGCAGCCCATTGCAGAGATCTCAGTGGGGGCAATGGCACAGGATGTGTCCCTGCTGGCACGTGCCCAAGGATCACGGATGTAGGCTGGCACCTTAGAGGTGTATTAGCTGCAGCAGAACAGGCTTCATATGAGAATGAGAATTAGTTAGGTTTGGAATGGATCACTATTACCTGGTTGTAGATAATTATTTTATTGTGATCAGGGTACATAAACAGGAAAATTCCTGGTACAACCCAGAGCTGCCTTTGTGACAAAGCAACGTCTCTTCCCCCCCCACCCTGACATTTCATGGATAAGCAGCAGAGAATGCTCCTGAAGGATGAAAACAAAGCACCAGTAATGAGCAGTCCTTGCATGTGCATCCAGGAGCCATAAATTACAGGGGAAAAGCACTCACTAAAGCAAACTGGGAAGTCCTTCTCCCCTGTGAAGGAGACTGGCCTGACCTGCATTCATCACCACTCTGCATTTCTGAACATCTTTGTTCCTTTAATCTGCACTGATGGGAATACATAACCATGTAAATCTGCATTTTCTCATCATCATCTAGTACAGCAAATACAGTAAATGCAGCTTCAGCCACGCTTTAGCAAACTGCTGAGCTATGCAGAGCAGTGCAAAAAGAAATGGTTCTTATTCTAATTAAATGTTGCATTTAATTTTTGAAAGAGATGAAACATACCCATTAGGAAATCAAAAACTGTCATATCCATTATATCCAGAATTCTGGTCCCACTGTCATATGGGGGTGTTTGTTTAACCTCTTCACAATAATCTGGATCAACTTCCCATCTGGAAAAGGCAATATTTTGATATTTTATGTGACATACAAAGCTTACTGAAAATGACAAAAAAAATTGTTATTTTGCAAAGATCTACTTGTATCACATTTGATTGAGGGCAGGGCCAGGTAGGGGCAGCAAATTCCTCAGGCTGCTTCCAGCAATGCCGGCAAGCAAGGAAGATTGTGACTGATGAGAAAGGAAGAAAATCCCAAGACTGAAAACTATCTGGCCAGTAGCCTCAGGATTTAGGAGACTGGCTGCACCATCAGTCATATGGTGAGAACATCTGAGATTGTTTAGGGCTCCTGGGAGCAGTGAATCTTTGTCCCTCAGAGAGGACTCAGACAGGTCCTGCTGCATCCTGTCAGTGCCAGTGGAGATGTCTGTCCCAGGAGGGAATGACACCTCTGGAGGTCCCTTGGGTTCAGGGCCAGAAGCTGCAGGTCCTGGCACGTGAAGTGCCCTGCCCCTTCCCAGGGGCTGGGGAAACCCAGCTGCTCTCCTGAGGCCAGCGACGAGGTTATTTCTGTCCCCCTGAGCAGCTCTGCTCTCTATTACTCACTCTGCTTTCTTGCGCTTGTGGTAGGAACGTCTCCAAGGGTTTCTCCAGGTTTTCCTCTTTGCTAAGGACAAATCAGGCAGGAAAGCAGCCAGAGACCCTTCGATCTGGTCTGGTTTTCCACACAGGGCGTGCTCTGTTGAGCAGTAGTAGGAGCATTCCCCATAGAAGCAGATGTTGTTGGCTGGCAAAGAAAGGAAAAGAGCTTTAAAGCCTACCCTGAAATTAGTATTGAGAATTCATAAAAGCACTGATGTATTCAGGAGCAGAAATAAATCCCAACTCTGTTACCACACATAGTTTTCCTCCACTGAAACCACCAGAAAGACTTTAATTTCAGTGGCTGAGATCATGCCCTGTACTAAGCTCTTTGTGACTATTTCCAGTCTATTTCTATTCCCCAAAACCTTTTTTTTTTTTTAATCCTGTCCTTTCTCCTTTCGTTTTCCCAGACTGACAAATTCCTTGGGAGCTATTTGTTACCCCAGGCTGGAACCCCAAATCCCACAGCTGAACAAGTGGCATGTGCCCAAAATTAAGTCACTTCTCAAAATCTTGGCTCGTTTCTTTAAGAAAAGAGAACATTTCATTCATTTCCTTGCTGGTAGGAGAAGAACTGGCAGTTTTTGCAAGGAGAATTATTTACCATCAGGAGCCCCATGGGGGAGTGCGTGGAAGGTGGAAATAGCACGGACGTAACGCTGTCAGCACACATCCCAAACACAAATTCCTTCCTCCACACCTCACGTTACTCCAACAACCACAGAAAAAGAATCTGCAGCAGGTTTTGGACCGTGTGTTACCTTAAAACCTCCCCAAAACTGCCACCACATATTTCTGCACCAGCAGGAACACCCACCCCTTTACAAGAACACCCTGCCCACAGGAATTCACTGAAGGTGAGAGAGAGCAGCTCATCCCCAAAGCCCACCAACGCCGGACTGAACAGGAACAGGAGCTCACTGCTGCTCTTGTCACTGTGCTACAACTCTTCTGACATTGCTTCATGCACAGAAAATGTCATTAGAGGAAGACTGTGCCCTTTCCTCGTGGTAATGCATGAAGCTGAGAAGTCACATTGCTTCTTAATTCCCCACAAGGCCTCTAAATTCAAATATTGTTTGAATATTTCTGAGCTCCTCTCCCTCTGGGCAGGCTCAGTGTGAAGGAGGCAGGAAGGGCTGGCAGTAGCGGGAGGTGATTTCTGCCTGCCCCAGGAGGTGAGGGGTGGGTTTGTGTGGCAGGGATGCCCTGCAGGACATGGCCCTGCACGTCACTGGGACATCCCCCAGCCCAAAGCTGCAGCCAGCAGAGTGCCCAGGGAAGATGGGGCACTGCCAGTGGGGGACAGGGAGGCAGGAGGGCAGGGGACAAATCTGGGGGGTGACAGGGGGGAGAGAGGAACAGAGCAAGGAGCTGCGTTTGTGGAAGGAGAAGTAGAGGAACATGGAACAGCAATAAGTTCTCATTTTTGATTAATTAGCTGTGTTATCTGAGACTGGCTGTTAAGCATGGAATTACACCAAATAACCACACTACAAGGCTGATGTGTTACTACTTGACCATCTGTCCCAGCTTCCCACTGATGTCCCAGCTTTCCCTGTTGATGGGCATCTGATTTGTCCACGGAGCTGTGATTACTTTACTCTGAGACAGCCTTTTTGCATCACTGCAGTGCCTGACTCACAAGGGCCCCCATCCATCCGTTCTCAGGAACAACTAACCCAAACTGTGTATTTACATTCACAGGGTTGGATCATGGCAGTTAAATATATCCTGGCTAAGTCGAGAAATATTTACTCTGTGGCCAAAAAGCTCGTTGACAATTACTCAAGGAAAAGTACTTCAGGGAAGAGAAAAGGAAGAACAGAAATTACAAAAGGAAGGAAGGGATCACTCAACATATCTGTACTTCTGAGTTTGCAATGTGTTTTACCAAGCAGAATATCCTCTCTTAAAAACTGTGCTTCCGCTGATTTGAAGCTGCAGTGGGGCTTGGGCTCCAATTCAGCTGTCTCAGCATCACCCCCTCATCTGTGGAGGGAGGGAACGATGCAGGTTTATCTTGACTGCTTGAGATAACTTATCTTCCAGGGTTTCTGTGACCTGCCTTCCACCTGGCAGCAGGAAGCCACGGCTCCGTTATCTCCTGCCAGAACAGTTTTGTAAAGAGCAAAAGGCCCAGCAAACGCCCCCCACGCCATCACAGCCTCTGCTGCTCGCTATGTAAATCTGACCTTTCGAGAAAAAGGAGTTGTATTAAACACAGCATTTTGCTCAGTGGGAAGATAAATACTCTGTTTAATAGTTTGCTTCTGAATTTAACTTCGGGAACAATGAAACCCTGCTCTGTATTGTCAACGAAAGCACCTGGGGCTAATCTCTCGGCAGAAATCACACACTGGCATCCATGTAAACCTTGAGCAGAGCCCAGGGGCTGTGGCAGTGCTGGTGTTTGCAGGGCAGCCACACATCCCACCCATCCCTGCCATGATCTGCCAGCTGTTTATCCATCCTCCACGGAGCCCCAGCACCTGCTCCAGGCACCCAGTCCCCTGACCCATGGCAAGACGTGTCCTGTCATTAAGACAGAGAACTTGCAGTAAAACCACAAGTGTGTTTCCCAGTGAGAAGTTACTTTCAATGGCAAAGCTTTTTCTGCCAGTTCTCCCCATGAGCTCAGACCTGCGGTGCCTGCTCCCCACAGCTCCTGTCCAGTTTCCGGGAAGAGTGGAAGTGAAGGGATGCTGGACCTCAAGCTACTGCTAAAGAAATTAACTGCCTGGATTGATACAGAATAGACATCTCATTATGTCTACCCTAGTCCTTACATACCGGCAGTAAGATGAAGCAGCCTGCATTATCTGGGGAGAGATTCATTTTTAAGGTTTCTTAAAAATGTAGGGGGAAAAAAAGAGGCACCAAATATAGAAATCCACGGTTCTCATTTAAGACTTTAAGGTGCTGTAGCAAGGCTCTTTGAAACCTAAGTAGGTGACCCACATTCTGCACAGCAGGCTGAGGGTGAAATTCCAGCTAGAGACACGAGCCCAGCGCTGCATGGCAATCCCACGCTGAGAGCAGGGCTTGGCTTTCTGAAGCAAAAATAAGAGGGAAAGGGGAGATGAGCTCCCTACTGGAGCACAGTCCTTCTCCTCTGGCTGAAATAGCCGAAGCCATATGTTCCTCTCAGCATATAAAGGTGTTTCTGCAGCAGTACACCTGCAAAAGGAGCAGCAGCCAGGAATCTGTGCTCCTGCAGAGTGGGCAGGAATGGCAACAGCAGCAGTGCTGGCAAACCAGGCAGGGAGAGATGTTTATACATGCTGGAATGTTCAAATGCTGTGCATTTGCAACAGGCAAAATCCTTCTTCACTATAAACCAAAACGGTTTCCCCAAAGCCCCAGGAAGGGAAGAGAATCCCGTGTTGCAGTGTCTGATTTTCATTATCTGGGGAGAAATGGATGCGATTCGCAATGAAATGCAGGCAAAAATCATGGTCTGGTGATCGAAACTCCAACTAATTACAACAATTAAGAACCAGAGTGTCTGTGTACTCATCTGCACATTCTGTGTGCATCCTCCTGATAGCTGAACAATAATTCTTCTTGGGAAGAAAAGGAACAAGGGGGGATACCTTAAAGCAAATTGCTTGGCAGAGCAATTCTTTTATTCAGCTTTGCATGACTGTTAATAGGGGACATTTAGCAAGCCTGTGCAATTGGAGCACTGGAAAGAATCCTGAATATTTACTACAGCAATGCATGAAAAGATCTTTCATCTACCTGCTCAAAATAATAGGTAATTCAGAACTGCTATTGTATGCTGAGAGGGAAAAAAAATCCATAATCCCTTGGAATTGGTTAATATGAACAAAAACATAGTTCTTACTAGCTATGTAACATTGATTTCTTTAAGCTGCTGCCTCAATTACTTCCAAAACGAAGGCTGACATCATTAATATGTCTCTTTTTCCCCAGCAAATTACCATTCATTTGTAAGAGTAGCAGGGCTACTGCAGCCTGCCCTGCTGCCAAGGACATAAAATTAATTTAAATAATTACTGACCTAATTCCATTTCTCATGTTTAAGTCCAAACTGCCTGGAAGTGCACTTTTCTGCAATCTGCTTTCTCTCTGAGTGCAGCCTAATGCATCCCCTGCCCCGGCTGCTCGCAGCCACTGTCCCCTTTCCAGGGAAGCAGGGACACTGCTCGGTACCACGTGCTGAGGCTGCGGCTCCCTGGCCCTGATTTCCGTGCTGATGGGACAGGGGAGGTGGCCCAGGAGCGGAAATGCAGTGAGGTTCCTTCCAACACATCCCCACACTGGTCTAGGGGTAACATGTGCTTGGACAATGCTCTTGGAGGGGTGTCCTGTGCAGGGCCAGGAGTTGGACTTGATGAGCCTGATAGGCCCCTTCCCACTCAGATTATTCCATGATCCTGTGACTGATGAGCATCATCAGTTCTCACCCTCTGAGGGTGCAAACCACGGGCTCCCTGCCTGAGGGGAAGATCTTCCTAAAAAACCAATTCCATTTAGTGCTCGTTGCGTTTAAAGAGCTGTGTCTGTGGGCATGCAGAGGGACATTTTGCCAGCAGGCACCACGTGTCCCCATGACCATGAGCTGTCTCTGAGCACTGCTGGGGACGGAGATGCAGCGACAGAGCCACCTGAAAGGGAGGTGGGACCCACTCAGAGGGTCCTCAGTAGCTCTGTGTTGGTGCCCAGCCTGATTTGTGCAAGTACCAACAGGTCACACCTCAATTCCTCACCTCTGCAGGCAGCTCTCCCTCAAAACCAACTGACAAAACCTGCAAGGCAGCCCCTCAGCCTTCCCAGGCTCCCTGCTCCCCTCCATCCTCACACCCCAGACCACGAGCCCCACGCCAGCACCTCCCTCTCCCTCCTCTGCCCTCAATCTGCTGCCTGAGCTGCCTGCTGGGCTCGTGAAAGTTGTTTCTAAGAGCTTAATTTAGGATCTTTATTATTTTTTCATTAAGCATTAATTAATGTCTGCCTTTTAAGGTCAGTATGAAATACAAGACAGAGGTTGGGCATATGTTAATGAGAATCTGACTAATTAAACTGGGGACTTGTAGGGAAGAACTCTGACAAGTAACCAACGTGATTTAACCAAAGTATATTGATTCAGGAAATGTAAAATGGAAAGAAAAATTAATTGCTTAAGCATTTTATTCTCCAGAAAAGCTTGATTCATAGTTAATCAAATATATTAATTGAATTTATCTGAGACCTCTAAATAAATTTGAATAAAGGATTATGCTGGAATCATCCCTTGGATGTCTGGAATTTCATAATGACAAGATAAAGATCTTCATCTGAACTGGCAGCCTTAACTCTGTATTGCCCTGCTCCGGCTGCTATAAGCTGCTCAGTACTCGAAAACAGTTTTGTAATTATCAGAAATCATTCAAGTTCACCCCTAAGTCTTGAAAAATACCCTGGGAAGACTAAATATCAAGCAAACCTACTAAGCCACGTCTTACTTGTCAAAATAGGAATAAAATGGCTTTTGTTTGAAGTGAGCCAGAACACCTTGTACACAGTAAAAAGAAATTTTTTGCCATTTTTTGTGGATATTTGCCTACAAAAATCAAGCAAAAAAAAAAAAAAGGTATACAATGACAAAGAGGGAGAGAAAGCAACTGAGGCAAATGCAGAAATATTTGCCCACCAGGTTTGGTGAATGTGTACTGTCACCAAAACTGTGCATGTAAAATTGGACCGCTCATACTCCGGGGTAAAATAAAACCTTCTGCAATTATGTAACGTATTTTACAAGTGAAGATCCTGGAATAAATAACTGTCTGCTCAACTGTGGCCTGCAGAGCTGAACACAAATGTGAAGCTAAAAATAACAGCCGTAATAATGACTTTATTGGGGATCAGGAAAGTGTGATAAACGTTTTAAGAGCAGAAGCTCGGCAACGACAGGGCTCTGGTTTGTAGCTACCAGCAATAAATTACAGCGACATTGGGAGAAACTGTAATTAAGTCTTTGGATCTCGACTTTAGGGATCTGGGATAAACAGCTCCTGGCGAATCCCACACAGAGCAAGGGAGAGATCTCCAGAGGTTTCTGCTCCAGATTGCCTCTTACACAAGTCACAGCCTCAGTTCAGCAAGGCACATTTGCACACAGCTGACACAATGTGAGTTAAGCTACTGCAACATGGCACTGTGCTTTAAACTGAACCTATAACCTCTAAATTCTACATGTGAGAACAAACTTAAACATTATTTCTGTGCCTTAACTCAGAGCCTTAATTTCTCCATCTCAGCATCCCAGATCCCAAACAGAGATGCTGCACTTTTTCCCACCTTTTGCCCATTTTTCCCTTTTCCAGCTGCATATTCTGGTGAGCAGGATATGGTTTTATCCTGTAGTTGTAAAATTTCCACCTTGTGGAGCTCCATCCTTGACTGGGTCCACAAAATGAAAGACTGAAGAGAGAGTGGTATCAGCTCCTGGGCCAGTCCTCAAAGCAACAGTGAGGACTGGGAACAGTTCAGGTTACTTCAAGCCCAACAGAGAATTTGAGCTGGAAGCAGGATATATCACATATCTATTTCCTGATTCTTTCCCAAACTCCTGTTGTAATAAAAGCTGAATGACTCTGAGAAATTAGGTTTGGTCCTCAAGTCAAACCCAGAAATAAATGCATCTGACCAACAAAAGCAACAGATCACATTGCAGTAAGAAAAAAGCCCAAATAACTAATGGGCTGGGTAGTAAGGTTTTGGGTAAACCGAGAGCACCAGAAAAAATTGCCTTAGAAATTGTTCTACATAAAACATTTGTTGAATACATTGCTTTGGCAAACATAAAAGCCTCTCTCTGCAGATAATTTGTCAGGGGGAAAAGGCACTCAACTCAAAACAATAAAGTCTTCTTTGTAAGCTATGTCTCCACATCTATTTTTATTCAAAGGTCTAGCAGACAGTTTTATTAGAAATATCTGAGCAATTAAGCAATCTACACATCGTTTCCTTAAGTATGTGTTCAGCGGGATAGAAAGAATAGAGTGTTATTTCCAGGACTACCTGGTGAGATGAAAAATGTTCTCCACAGCTTCTTGTCACGAGTAACATCTCGTATTTCTCTCGTCATGTTAACCAGTCTACCTGCAACTGGGGGCACGCGACGGAAATCCAGGATCCTGCCAGAGGGAGAAAAAACACAGTTTATGTAAAGGATTAAAGTGTAATGATAGTTAGAGGTTTTAGGAAGCTTCATTACACTCTGAAGGCACGTTTATCTGTGGTCTTTAAGGAGTATAAAGTCCATCAACTTTAAACTGGATAATCCCTCATATAATATATTACAAAATATGTCCTGAATATGATGAGCTCCAAGTTGCCTACCTAGTATGGAGAAAAACACAAGAAAAGTATGGAAGGCATTGTTCCGTGATAAAAATGAAGATACACATGGCTCTAAAAACCAGTGTGGAATTCGTGGTATCTGAAGGATCTGGTCAGTGGATGGTCGGGACAAACAGCGAAGGAGATCTCTATGTCTGGGTTTTAGATCATGAGCTTTATCACAGGAGGCGTGGGGAAAGAAAGACTTGCTAGGAGCTGCCGGATGCAGCTCCAGGCAGGTCTGAGAGCAGAGAAGTGAGGAAGAAGAGAGGGAAGAGTGAGGAGTGCAGAATAGAATGAGGGTCATGCCCCTTTACAATACAATAAATCATCTTCTGTGTTGAATATTCTAATTTCCATTGACCAATCTAGAATAAGCTACAAATCTTACAACATTTGCCTACAGCCTATAAGAATCATTGCATTAGCCTATAGTGTTACATTTTAAACTCTAAGAGTTGCTTTTTGGACTCTCTGATGAGTTAGCAGGGTCTTCTCTGACCCTTGGACCTGTTTGCAAGCAGAGGGCATTGTTTAATCAAATGGGGATTACTTCCAGCCGGCTATACCATTGTCTTCCAGTTGTTCAGTAACTGGAGTTGGGTAACTCAAAGTTTGTTTTCATTTCAATCTCACTTACAGTTTTTGCCAGGTAATCATATCTATATGGTTTTCCTATTCCATCTTCCCCAACAAACCAGAGACAGCAAAAATTTATTTTTTTACTTTGTGCTACTTCATGATTGCCATGACACACATTTTGCTCACCAGTTTTTTAAGTGACTTGGGGAATGGGATTTCAGCCTCTTTCTTCCATAAACACCATGTAATTCTTTTTCTGACAGTCTTAGTATGTGTTTGATTCATTTCCTTCTGCTCCTCTCTGTTTTAATACCCTTACACCAACCTAAACAATCTCCCTGAGACCAAAAATTTTCCCACAGGCCGAGGCTGGGAGAAGAGCCTCTCTCCAGCCCAAACTCCCCCCGCCTTAGATCATAAAAGCCTCCCTCCGAAGCACTGCTATTAGATACAGTAAAAGAGCAAAGGCCCCATACAAAGTCTCCCCATAGGCAGGATTTTTATCTCCACTGTCTGCTGTTCGGATTTTCTACATTGGGTAGCAACTGCTTTTCCTGCTTGGTGTGTGGATATTTAACGTACCCCCCGCAGGAACTCCACTGATGGTTTTTCCTACAGCACCATCTGCTTGAAATGGCAGTATAAAATATGAAGCAGAAGGGATCAACAGCAAGGTCAATGACAACAAAATCGAGAAGATCCTTGAAGGATCTGATGGGGATTGGCTTTAACTGGCAAACCTGTCCTGTGCCACCCACAGACATGTTCCCATATCCCAGCCCTCATCCCAGAAGGCAGCAGTGCTACACACACCCCCAAATAATTTGCGGCCCCGAAGCTTCGAGCTTTTGAAAGGATCTTTCTTGGCACTTCACAGTATGACAGACACTTCAGTGAAATGCCATTGTTTGCAGACATACTGTTCATCACTAATTAGTAACTCCCACCCCGAGTCTGGGCAGGCAGGGAAGGCTGCAGGGGTGGGGTATCCATCATCCCCTGCACTAACTCTGGAGGGAGGACATTTCCAGCAGCAGGAGCATGAGAGGACCACCACTGCCCTCTCCTTCCCACTAACTGTGGCCTAAATTTGCTCCTGATGTGGGACAGTCACAGCTTTTTCTGTGAAACCACAGCTCCCTTCCCATCTCAATTACTCCTTTCTGAATGCTCACACCCTTCCCCATGTCTCCTTTGGCTCTCCATGCCCTGGAGCTAATTGGGGTGAGCCAGGCTCCCGTCACACTGACGTAACATCTTCCCTGGGAGATGGGTCCTCTCCATATGCACTTCAAGATCACAGGGGAAATTAATTTCTCGGTTCTCTTCAATATAACTTCTCTTTCTTTTTGATAATTACTCACTGCAAGGTTTCTCATTCCCAGAGTAAGTCACATTTCCTGATTATGAACCTACTCTTTCATCATCTGCCATTTCATTTATTTATGGCGTTTGCCCACTTTTGTTCCACTTTCCCCTTTTAAAAAGTAATTCAGTTACAGGAACGGCCAAGTGCAGCAACTTATCACAATATTTCCCCTTTTCTTTTAATGGAAATCCATTCTACTTGCCTGTCCAGATGAAATGCTGCTATTTCTGCATTATGTCTCTCATAGTCCGAGAAGTAAAAAAAGTCAGGCGGGGTTTCTTGTTCTCTGGTTTGCCTGCAAAGGAAAACAAGGGCAGTGTTTTAATGAAGGGTTAGCATTTCTAAGGAGCAGTGCTCAGCCATCAGCTTGCTGTTCAGGAGTTCACTGTTGTTTGCTTAATGGAAGACCTTTAAATACCTCATTTGTGCATTATTTGCCATGCAGCCCTCATTTTATCTTCTTTTTTAAACTACTCTAACAAAAAATAGGAATTCAAGATTTGTGCAGGCAGTCTGCTGTCACAAAGCTGTTCCACTCAAAACTCTCGCTCTATTTAACAAGATCTGTTTTATCCCTCTCAAACATTTCATTAGCGATAGCGGTGAAGACAATGTCATTTCATTAAATTATCATTAACTGTAATTATGAAATTTCCAAAAGTAATAACATTTTTCTTTCATCTCTGGCAGCCATGCAGCTCCTATCTAGAATATGCCTCTCCCTTTGTATTACTTGGAGCCAAAAGTGACATGTTTTTCTCATTTCAGGAGGAACGGGATCATTGCAGTTTGACGGCCACAACACTTGTCATGTTTCAAAGAACATTAACAAGACTCTGCTTGAGAGAGGATGCAGAATTTGTTGTTTCTTCAGTTTAAGAACCAACAAAAAATGTCATTCTGAGAGGAAGGCTGGAAATAGGAAGGCTAAAGCTTCCATACCACACTACATGGAAAATGCAAAGAGAGGAGCAAATCTCTGTCACACTTCAGGCACCCTCCAGTCCTTTTGGATGGAGCACAACTCAAGCAGGTGATCAGCGCCACGTCTGCGTCCCACTTCAACCTGCATCACGCCCTGTTTTGGAGCCTTCAGTGGGAGATAAGCACAGCAAAGCTGCCTGCAGAGCATCTGCAAGGGAGGACAGCTCCCAGAAGAGGCAAACAAAGCTCTGTCTCATTCCCCGCGTCACAGGTGGCCCAGCTGACAGCCCATGCGTCACTTGTGCTGCACGCTGGCAATTAAAACACAGCTTCTGCACGGGGGCCTTGGTGCATGGGAGGCTCTGGGGTGGTGCTGGTGCAGAGCTCAAACCTCCACAGAATTTGCAGAAAGTCCTAATTTTGGGTGTGCTGGGGACCTGATGCCACGTCCACCCACCACTGTGACTACCAGGGCTGGTGTCTGCCCACAAACCCTCCCGGGGCTCTCCAAGTTGCTGGAGAAACCAGATAAATCTTGTGGTTTTCAGCTGTATGAAAACCTTGCTGTGCACCCAGCAGGGTTTGAAAGCCTGATACCCTTTATCAGACATTCCTTTTTATATGAACATCTTGGCAAGGTGCTCTATCTTGCCCTAAATGATGAACAGCATCAAGGTATTTGACTGGTGTCCAACAGAACTCAAGGTCAGAGTGGCCTTAAACAGCCCAGTGATGCTCTGGCCAAAACAGCACCAAGCACTGCCATAGCAGTGGCCACGGAGGTGGCCAACACTTGGCAGGAGTCCTGCTAGGGAGCTGCTGTGGCCACAAAGGGTTCACAAGGACACAAGCTAAAAGTGAGCCTGGCATAAAATAAAAACCGGTATTTTGCTTTGTCTCCACATGAAATGCAAAAGGGGAAAGAGCACAGCCCCAAAGAGGAATAGGGGAGAGCAGAACCTCTGGCACATCACAAAATGCACCAAGCAGTCAAGACAGAAGTTAGGACAGCTGCAACCTCATTGTGCACATTCCCCTGAAAAACGAAGAAATGAGCCCTGAATATGAATTCAAAGGAAAAAGATTAACCTATTTCTGCTGGACATAAAATTATGTATTTGTCTGGAACTTTCCTCCCTCTCCAGATTTTAAGAGTTGATTTCTTCAACAAATCCTCACCCCAAGATTCCTCAAACGTAATGCACATCAGCACAGCTGATAAGTAGAAAATATTACTAATTAGCTAATCAACACCATCTGCCTTTTATCTCCCAGAGACTTTAAAAGAAACCACGGCTGTTCCTTTACGAGAAAATCTTGCTCCAGAAAATCAGACTTAACCAAGGGCTGGATCTCAGCCTTGCGAGCAGAGCCCTGCCCAGCCCAGCCCGTGCTCCCTTCCACTCCTCCCTGTTCTCCCTGCCACCCCCGGCAGTGGCTGCAGATATTTTTCACTTGGGAGTAAGTACGGCTGTCCTGCAGGCTCAGCCTTGTTTGCACATATTTTTCTGCTGTCATAATGTATTATTAAGTGGTAGCACACCCTCTGAAGAAAATAATGAAGCTGATTGCCCTAAAACCTTCAAAAATGGGCACTTAATCCACAGTGCAATCTAGGCAATGGAAACACCAGTAGTTTTTAAAGCTGATGATACATCATGAAACAAACTCCCAAGTTTCTTTGGTGCTTCAGGTGCTCTCCAGCCACTGTCCACATGGTCCATGCCCATGTCAAACACTTCTCTGCCTCTTGAAAATACCATGTTATTGGAATGCAGACTGGAAGGAGGATTTACCAACCCCCCAAGATGCTTTACATTCCTTATGTTCCTCTGCAGAGCTCTACAGAACTAAGACATAGCAGATCCAAACATGAAACCCTCTCCTGAAATAACCTTGAAAAATCCTTTGTGCTGACTTACTCCAATCTTTCATGGATAGAACAAAAACCTGGTTCCTTGGATCTGACAATAACTAGACAGATTTTTACTCAAGCAGACATGTATTTTTAATTTGGTGTCTGTAGCAGTACCTAAAGAGGTTCCCTGGGAATTCCTGAGCCAGAGGAAGCTGCCACACCACCAGCAAACCCCAACATGTGTGTGGTGCGTAGCCCCAGGTACACAACTGAACTCACAAAGCCACGGGAGCCTAACAGAGCTCTGACCCAATGCTATTTACAGACTGACATGAGAATGGCTTTCACAGTGGTAAAGGGCACCTACATCATAATCTAGAATTGCTACTTTATCCAGCTGCATTGATATGTAATTTTATTTTATCCATGTTTAAAATAGCCTTTTTTTTTTTTTAACAGTGGACAAACTAATCAAGTCTGTTTGGTGCTAATTCTTCTAATGATCTATTCTGGCATAAAAATATACAGAGGTGGAAGATCAAACTGCTCTCAGTAAGTCCCATCAGTTACTCCAGCTTTAGATCATGGCAACTGGTCCTCAGTCCCTTAGGGACAGGCTGGGAAAGGGGAATGAACTCCCAGACCCTTCCAGGTCAACGAAAGAATCTTGTAAAACAACACTGGAACTGATCCACCCCACAGCATGTTTCAAATCAGAATTGCATTTTAAAAGGGGAAAAAAACCCCTACCTACAAGTTAGTTTGGTTTTATCACCTGATGGTTATTGAAGGTTATTGTCCAATAAAATGCCACATATAATGAGATATTTGAGCCAAGAGACCAATATGCTGAGCCCTCTGCAGCAGCACACACTTCTGGGGGACAGTGAATTCCAGTGTGAGCTCCTTGGTGCCAGCAGTGCCATCCCACACCGAGCAGGGACAGGTTCTGCACAGGTTGCAGACGGTGGGAGAGGATTTCTGGCAGCGGCTCTTATTTTGCAAACAGTTGGAATCTGGTGATCCTCTCTTTGGAGAGGATTTGGCAGATATTTATATCGGCAGGCTGGGAAGCTCTGGAGGAGAGACAGATGGAGGTCTGTTGATACTGCACACAGTTAAAAATTACACAGTGGCACCAGCCCAATTACAGCATGAGGAAAAGACAAATCAGCACGGTGACACGTGTAGGGAAGAAATGAGAACTAAGGGGAAATCAAAGCCCATGAAGATTTTCCCACCATGACACAAGTCAGAACAAACATACGAAGCAAAGAATGATTTGAAACAGGACAGAGACATGTTTGTGTTGACACAAGACAAAGATGCAACTGCGAGCTGATCTGGTGGCTCTAGAAGTGAGTCACGCTTACACACAGAAGAAATAAAGCTGCTCTGATAAATGAACAATCATGAATAAATCTGGTGAGTCAGTTCCATTCTAGCTATGGCTGGGACCTGGTTTGGTGTTCAGTAGTATTTAGATAAATCAGCATAGTGATTTGTGTGCAGAAATAATTTCAAAGTATCAAGCTTCTCTTAAGCGTTCCCGTAAATTTTTTTTTTGCCAATTACTTGGTCCCCCAGCCTCAACATTAATAACTTCTTAGGACTTTTTGCTGTTCATGAACCACATACCACAGGGTGACTACAGGCCCTGCAGACTCTCTGGTATTTCAGAAAACAATATTATAAAAACTAAACCTTTCCCATGGAAATCTGTATTTAGTTTCCAGGATCACCAGCATACACCTGCCTAAACTGCCAGGATTAATACCCACCAGGGCCGTGCATTACTCGAAAGAATCCTGCTCAATGCCAGACTTCCTCTGCTCTGGAGGGGTTCTATTATCTGTACAGTAGCCAAAAAGCTAGAAAATAGGGCAAGGAGCCCAACGTGAGCTAAGTGTGATCCTGACAGACACACGCTGTCCTCCCGTGCTGCAGCCCGGAGACAGCTCCGAGACACCCTTTGTGTCACAGCCACGGCCCTGAGCTAATGAGAGGATGGATGTGCTGCCGGTTGGAAAGAGCTCCTTTTAAACAGGTTACCCTCGTGCTCTGCCACACAATCAGGGGAATCAGCCCTGGGATTGGGGGCGATTAGGGAGCACAACAACGAGCTCTGCTGCAGCAGGGAGCGGCTTTGCTTGGGTCAGGCCATTCTGCAGCCAGTGCCCCTGCCTGACCCAGCCAGGGGAACTGGGCAGCGGCAAACTCACAGAGGGATAGAAAGCAGTGATTTGTAATTGCATCGGCAGGGACAGGACTAACACTGATAAACGCAGAATTTGGCTATCAGAACAGATAACAGGAGATTAACTGGCTCTACCCACAGCTATAGGTTGCTATTCTTCTCCTTGGGAAAGCAGCTTTCCTCTCTTCCTGTGCAGCACTTAAGGTGTTTAAATACCTGTCCCGAAGCTGAGTTGCAGGCTCAACAGTTCATACACAGTGCTACCTAAATGATAAAATATAGCTAATACAAGACTAAGAGGATAGTTAATGCAAGACTAAAAGGTGGCCACTCAGCAGCTTGCTGCTGTTTCAATTATTTTATGGCCTGGAGTGGACTTGAGGATTTTTTGCATTTGGAAGCTCCCTGATCCAGCACACCACTGAAGCACAGTTCCTCCATCAGTTCCAGAGAGCCTTTCTTCCAACACAGACAGGCATGAAATCTCCCAAGCCCTCACTGATGCACTTCTTTGTATTAATGGGAAACTCAGACTGAAAGTCCGGTGTCTGTTTGCAAGATTTTCTCCCTCCCTCCCCTCCATGCAACACTTATGTCAAATTGGATTGTGCAGCAGGGGGATCTAGAGTGCCCTGAGATCATCTAAAGCTTATTATTCTAAGTGAAGGAGGCAGCCCATGGAAAAAAAAAGGTGTCTTGGAGGCAGCTGCAGTCCTTAAGAGGGTACTGAGATTTTGCATGCAGAGCTGTGTCATCTCGGAGGGTTTTCAATGCACTTGGCACCAGTTAGAACAGGTGGAAAAAATGCCATTTAATTTTATAATGCATTTTAATGGCTTAGTAAGTCCTTAGGAAGAGAAATGATACTGCAAATGCAGCTCCATCGACATCTCCAGTAGTAGAGCTATCTGGTGCCTATTTCTGCCTCCTCCTGGAGCCTTGGCAGCTGATGGCTCTGGCTTTATCAAAGCATTGTGCTACAAAGAGCACTCCCAGGGACGATAGGAGCTGTTTACAAGAGCAGAATATGGGCCAGAAAATGAGCGGCCAAGGCAGGAATGCAAAGACATGCAATTTGAGTGGTACAGAAAGGATGTTTGGCCCGTTTCACTGCTATCAACCGAACGACAATATGGGCCCCTGCAGGATATTCAGGCTTCTCCAGCTTAAGTAGCGGCTCTGCAGCTTGAAAAAATGAGAGAATATTTACTGTGGCAGAGAGACAGAAATTCGCGCAGGGATGTGATAGCAATAGGAATAATTAGCAAACTGCCAAAAGGATAAATACCCAGATCATGCTCTGGCTTGCCAGCCCCGGAGTGCTTTTCTCCTGAGCAGACGGAGAGAGCCTGACAACAGCACATGCTCAAGGACCAGTGAGCTTAATATAAATCATGAACTTCTTATGCAGAGAATGACAATGAGCTTTCAAAAGCACGTTTGTATATATAAATATCTTGTTACCTGGCACAGAAGGACAGTGAGGGGAAAAGGGAGAGAGAATCCACAGGGAACCAGCATATTAAGGTGGGTTTTCTTTCCATTTCCAGTGTGGAGTGAAAGCAAAAGGAGGCTCAGGAGGTGACCTAGCCCATTCCCTGGCCCCAGGGCGAGATCAGCCAGAACTAAACCATTCTTGACAGACGTTGCTCTAATGTGATCTTCAAAATGTCCTTTTGTGATCCACGGCTACAGCCCTCTCATCCTAGTCCCCGTGTGCTGGCCTTCCTCCCCTGCTAATTTTCCTCCCCTGCTCCTCCTCCTTGCTCCATGATCAAGGCAAAACCACCCCAGAGACACCTGCTGCAGTTGGTGTCTGTGCCTTTCTGAGGAAGGACACGTGTGACAAACACACCACAGCAACTGGCTCCCATCCCTGAAAAGAGCATCCCCAAGGCAAGGCTTGAGAACGAAGCCTTAACACCTTGAGACTGCAGATTCCTTGGCTCAGAAGCCCCTTCTTTACTAAGCACAATTAATTTATTTTTAATTCATTAAAACCCCAGCCAACCCAGAGCCCTGAATGCCTATTTTAGGCTTGGCCATTAAAACCAACAGTGTTGCTAGAAGACAAAGAAGCAACCCCTAATTCCTCTGCACAGGTCAGGGCATTTGTGAAAAGGTTGTGTGAAGCCAGTCCCTTGCTGGGAGCAGCACCAGTGGAGGGTTCCTGCCATCCAGGCACTAGATATATACATATATAATATATAAATATATATATAAAAAAGCATATTTTCACCTGAGCAAAACATTGACTTACCACTCCTGCCTACACAAGCAGATATGATATGAAGGGATGAATAATCAGGGCATATAATATCATTTAAGAATATGAAAAATTCATTTTATTCTCCACTAAACTATAAAAATAATAATACACCCAGACATATTCCTCTTTTTTGGGGCTTTTCTGTTTCTTTTAGTGGTATTAATATCTCAAAATGCACCTTCTCTATACTGTTGCCTTACTGACATTGTGCTGACAGTAAAGTCAAGGCATAATCTCACCAATCATCATTTCATTGTCTCCCAGCTCAGAAGAATAGCTCTTTTTCCATTCATTCTTTTGTGCTTTCAAATGCATAAGACATGAAGAGAATCTTTGATCAGCACAAAACACATAAGAGTTTGATCAACTGGGAAGATTTCCTTCAGCAATTCAGAATATTACTTCCAGCTCTGCCCAGTAAGTAGCTGACTGTCACCATGGGAAAAGCAAATGGAAAAAAAATCTATCAGTGTAAGCACATTTGTCAGGATGTGTTCCCCACCCGCGCTTTTCGGTGTGACAGCCAGAGGTCCCCTGCTTGTCCCCTGGGAATGTGGCTGAAGAGATGGTGTGTGCTGGGTGCTGAGCTCTCAGCCTGGTCACAGCTCAGATTCACAGGCTGTTGTGATTCTTACTGGTCTTATTTATTCTTATTCTTATTCTTGTTATTACTGTTATTATTATTTAGGAGGTGGCTGCAAAGCAAGCCAAATGAAATGCTCTTACACAGCAGGTAAGCCCTACAAAACCACAGAGATGAGCTCCAGCACTACCCAGCTCCAGGTGGATGTACAGAGAGGCATTTAATGCGTAATCCAGCACATACACCAACATCTAACACTGCCTGTTGTGGTTTGATGTGACCAGACAAGTAGGATCACTCTTTGTAACCTCTGCCTGTATTTCCCCTGCACCCTGCAAACCTGAGTGAGGTGCTGCAATGGTATTTTATGCCTTTCTTTAAGGAATCTTTGAATTCTAGAGGCAGGCAGAGTGTTAGAAAGCACACAAGTTTAAAAAACACTTGAGGTAAGGTGAATTTTTCCAGCATTATGGGGCTGAACCCAGCTATTATGGAAAAGCAGCCCCACTGGATGCTGGGGTAAGGGAAATAAAGATGCTTTTCATGCCTGCTGCAGTGAGCTCTGTCCAGGGCTACTTCTGCTGTAAGCAATGACACGCCCGGCTGCTTTTTGGCCAGCAGTGGGGACTTTCAGTATATATGTGTTTTTCCAAAATGAGAAGCTCAGGTCTTCATACCTTGGTTTAGAGAAGCCTCTCCCTGCCGAGGAGCACAAGAGGAGGGTCACAATCCAGCCTGGAGCTCTGATTGCACAGGAGGCAGCACACGCACCCAGGAATTACAGGGTGTAAAGGGGGGATTCTGGCTGCAAACTCATCTTTGTCTCCCTCCTTGAAATGCTGGTGGGATGAGGGCAGAGAACACATGAACACTGATGCCACAGTGGCTAAGTGGCAGTGCTTTTTGGGTAGAAATGTTTTTTCCATCATCCAGAACAAGCAGCGCTTGTACGGAAAAACAAATGAGTCACGGTATGAAAAGAAAGGCAAGCTCTGGGAAGCTCCTGTCACTAATTTACTTTGCAGATTAAAAAAAAAAAATCTTGACCCAGAAATAAGGTTTGGTTCATCCTTGAGATAGAAACCTGACTTGACATAGAGGAATTGAAAGATTAAAAGGTGCTTGACAGCACAACAAAAGAGTTCCCAGTGCCAATGTTAACGTGGTCAATGCTGTTGTCACAGCAGGGAGAAGAAAGCCTCACAGCAATTAAAAAAGCAGGAGACGTCATTAGTGAGGTGTTGCAGTGATATTTTATGTCTTTTTTAAGACACCTTCATTAAGAAATTATATCACCATGAATATTTTCTGTCCCTGCATGGCCTAGATTCTTTTGTGCTCTTAAGCAAGTGGTGTGAGCATTTTTGCCATGCCAAGCCCATGGTATCTGTCATCTTTCCCCTTGATTTATCCCTTTGAGGCTCCACTGTACATTGTCTGCTTGCCACAAATTGCAAACATAAAAAATGATACAGCTGCAGAAACTATTTTTGAAAAACTGTCAAGAGCAAACAGAGCTCCATGTGAGCCCAGTTACCTGCAGCCTTCCTTCAGGAAAAAGACTGCAGAGTATTATCTACGGAGGTTTTCAATATATAACATTTCTAAAGGTCTGAGGGCACAGAAGGAAAAAATATGTGTAAAATTAGAAGTCTGAGGCATTTCTTCAGCCCTGAGAATGTTATTTAATATGTCTGGGGTCATTAAGGGTGGGGATTTAATGGAACAATAACATTAAACATATTAGAAGCATAGCAGAGCTCAGATTTCTTTCAGCTTTTGGGATTTTTTCTTCTCACTGTACGTGCTGTATGTGCCCATCGAAATTCCTGGGTTCACAATGGGTTTATAGGTTGGAAAAAGTAATTACTGTGAGCCTGATGTATTGATACATATTTTCTTCCTTTTTATTCATGAGTTTCCTCACTATCATTACGATAAGCATGAATGCTAGCATGTCCTCAGAATCTCCCAGGAAGCAGGCAAATATTAGCCCCATTTTTCAGAAAAAGCTGCAAACCATGGAGCTATTAAGGACTCGGCTCTGCCCTGAGCGAAGCACTCGAGCCTCATTAAGCACACGCGGAACTTTGGGCACACATCTCACCCGTGAACTCCGTGTCCTTGGCAGCCAAGCACAGATTTAATCCTTCCTTGGAGCTGTTTTGTGCTCAGCACTCTGCAGGAACAAGCCAGGGATGAGCACCAGAGCCCACAGCAGCTCTGGCCGCTCACTGTTGTCCTGAGTTTTGCACTTTCTCAGTGTTTCTCTTTGCTGTAATACTTTCTCACACATTCTTCTGTAAACATGGCCATGGTTTCTTAACAACTAGCTGTGTTTTGCTAACTGTCTCTGTTGTTTATCATTCACTATCCTGGGTGGAGAAATATGATAGATAGATGCTTTGACCAATGGAATTAAGAGGTAATGATTTCTACCTCCAATCCACGGTGATTTGTAAAAACATATAAATAAAGGCAGAGGGTTCTGCCCTCTCCGTCTGCTGTCTCTGTGTGGTCTTTTATTTGGCTCTCCTTTGGGCTCCTCAGCCTAGCCGGCCTGACCGGTGCTACATCTCACCCTGGCCACTGCCACACTCAGAGCTGGTTTTCCTTCTTCCCACCCATGACAACAACTTATTTGGGAAGAAATAATTTCTCAAAAAGTGTTTTGTCACTGTGCCAAAAGCATGAGTCAGTTTGGCCACAGGCCTTGGTAGGCCCCGGATGTCACCTCAGGCTGCCACTGAGGCCTGCAGTTCCTTGGGGTGATCAAGGCTCCTCAGAAGTGAAATAAAGCTCAAATCCCGGCTTTCAGTGTGTCTCCTGCCCCACACAGGCAAATACAAATAGATTTAGAAAGGCTCAGACAACTTTTGTGAGTTCTTGTGCTCCTGAAATGCCTTTAGAGCTGTGCCAGGTAGAGGAAAGGGCTGACAGGCCACAGGGCAGTAGGAACAGTTTGTATGAGCACAATGTACAGATCCAACACTCTCCTCTCCAGGCCAAAATTTGTCTGAACTTTGTACTGACACCACCAGAAGCCCCACAGTGTTTGCCCTCTGTATTCAGCATGTTTGGCCCAGGCTCCCTCTTCCAATTCGCAGTTGAGAGTTTTAATTTCTGCATCCCCTGCCCACTTCTCTCTCACTCATGAAGTGTTGCAGTTCTTAGAGTTCTCAAGATCATGTAACAGGAATAAAACCTATGGCTTGGAAGAATAAATAAAAGGATGCTCAGGCTCTGGCTACAAAAGTGAAAAATCCTTTGAGATTTCACTGTTCTGTGTCACAGCTGACCTGTATATCTGCATTTGTGTAGAGGAGCTCTGCTTTCCCAAGGGCCCCAAAGCAGAAACCATGCTAACGTATGGCACACATCCTGCTCCCTTCCCACCTGCCCATGCAGAAGTTCAAACACTTTTTGGCTTTATATTTCCAGTTTACCATTCAAGAGCTACTGGATACTGAGTTGCACTGAGTTAAGTGCCCAAGACTTTGCAGATAAAAAACTAGCATCAAAATAGGACAGAGCCTACACAGTGTGTGGACCAATACATTAAAAAAAGAGAATGAAATTCTCATTTGAAGAGCTTCTTTATCAGCTATGCATGTCAAAGTTTCAGTATACAATGAGAAACAGGGGATCAGAGCATCTTGTGCAACCTCCTGCTGCAAACCCTAGACCTTCTGAGTGCCAGCAGACAGCTCAGCTCCAGCCCCCACAAGTCATTTCCCCCAGGAACGTCCCACAGAGGGGCCAGAGGATGCACTGGTGCCCTGTCCTACTGCCCATCAGAGGGGACTTTCCCCCAGAGAACCACAGGTTCTGCTTTTCAAGCTTGCTTCAATCCCGAATCCTGAGAATCTTCTGTAATTTTGCCGCTGAGGACAGCAGGCATGTGGTTACTGCAAGATAATTGCTCCCCAGGACAGAGTGTTTCTAATTCCTCCGAGGTGTGATTTCCCAATAAAGCACACACACCCCTGAACTCGCCTTCCTGCTGCTGTTAACATTCCTTAACTGGTGGCAAAGGGTGATGAGCCTCTCTGAGCTGGAAAGGAGGTGTAATTGCCTGCCTCAGACTACTTCATGGTTACAAGAGAAATGGGAACTGCTTTGATATGGTGTGGTTATTTCATTGCTCTAATAAAGCAGACTGCACAACATATCTCTTTCCTTGTTTATTTTATTTTAACTCCTGTCAGCAAACACAATCCCTGTGAAGAGTGCCCAACTCATTCTTTGCCCTAAGCTGGTTCTGCAGTTCATGGGTAACCCCTTGTTTTCTCTTGTGTTTCCTTCCCAATCAGAATTTTGCCTAAACAAGGCATATAGAGCAGCACTTTGTTGCTCACCACCACCCAACTGAGCTCTGGCACTGGTCCCATCCCACTGCAAAGCCCTGCAGAACTCCTCTGAGGCTGATCTGCCCCCACTGACACATCGCCCACCTGGATTATTGCCATCTGCAGAGGGTTACATGTTTGGGAATGTGCTGACATCACCACTGAGCATTTCTCAGGGAGTTACTGCCCGGAGGCTGCCAAGGTGACTTACAAGTGCAAATACTCCTGGGTGCTCCTAAACCTCTCAATAACTTAGGAACAGCGTTCGTCAGCCTCAGTCAGAGGATGCCTTAATTTCTCAAGTAGAACACAGCCCTGGATCATGTTAGTATTAACCCAAATGTTTCACTCCCTGGCTAAATGTGAGTTAGTTGCCTGTATCCTCCTCAGCCTTGGTTGTTCATTTATTGCCTGAGGAAGACTGTGCTGAGTTGGAAGCTTTTTTTAGTAGCCATTTCACAGAATCATCGTGCTGTTTTACAAAACTATAAAAAAACCCTTTACTTTCTCTCTAAACTTCTTCTCTTCCAGGCTGGAAACCTTCTCTGCTAATCCACACTTTATATTACGGGCACCACATGAGTCACAAGTTACACTGGGAATTACACATCAGGGTTCTTTAAGCTTGCAACCGTCTGCATGAAGGGTGGGTTAATGCTCTGCAGCCCACAGGGAGTCACTGGGTTATTCCCAGGGGAAAAATCAAGACATATTAGCATCTCTTCCCTCTCCTCCACTTCCCCTGAGAAGAAGGATTTTAACCTGCTGGCCTTCATGTGGGCTTTCCTGCAAATACAGCCTCTGCTTGCTACAGAGCATCATCCCTCTCCTCCTTTAATCCCTGTTACAGACACAGCATTTTAGGAGAAAATGGAGGTGCAGATTTTGAAGTGAATCACATAAAATGACAGCGGATGCAGGATTTCAAAAGGGCTCAGTATTGGCCTAAACGGCTCCTCTTCAATAATTAAAAAAAAAGACCTATTGAAATCTGTGAAAAACATTCCATACAAAACGCTAAAGAGCAGAAGGATGTCAGGGGAAGTGCTCCGTGGCACGGCAAGGGAGGGCAGGCAGGCTGTGGCTGGCTTGGCTGCTCAGGGCAATCACTGTGTGATATAAACATCTCCCATAAAGTGCAATCGTTTGGTGAACTCCCCCGCTCGAGGTGCAGGGGAATGTTCACGCTTGGTGGGTTGCAAAAATGCACCCACTCGGAGCTGAGTGGAGATAAAGAAAGCGATCTGTGAGTGTGTGCACAGGCAGACAGAGGGAACACTTCCCTCTGGCTGTGCTCAATGTGAGACAGGTGTGCTCCCCTGCCCCACTCTTAGACATTAGTTGCAGCTAATTTAAACTTTAAAATCTATCTGTTCAGGATGTTTGGTAAGATAAGGAGAGATTTCAATAAAGTGTGAGAGGGTTGATAATAAAAGCAGAGCTTAGAAAAAACAACACATGAAGAAAGAGGCAAGAGTAGAGGACAAGAGAAGGGAGGAAAATTCAGCAAAAGACATGCAGTAAAAGCTTCGGTGAAATGATATTGTTGCCAGATTTTATATTTTTTTGTGGAGCTGATTTATGACATGCAGCTGCTTTTCTCTAACAGTGAATGTCTGGTTACCTCTCCTTGAATTTTTAACTGTGTTTAAATGTCTACAAAATGGGCAGCTTATCTACTGTATATACAGGGCGATAGCTGTGTGTGCACAGCCCACAGGAGTCTGGTTCCAAAGACACAATGATGTTTTTCCCAAAGCCAAGGACACTCGTATTCCATTTTCCTGCTGTGAGGATAAGTATATGGCAGAGCAAAGCGATTGTGTGATTTAACCATTGGATTTCATTCTCCCATTCCTGCAGCACTTCTGGTTTCCTCTGGCTCTGATCCCACTTTCTTCCTACTCAATGAAAGGTTTCCCATGAGTTCAAGGTGAACTGGATCAGCAAAGACAGAGCCAGTTCATAAACTGGGACCTGGCCTGCCCGTACTCGACTCTAAAGGGCTGTGAATTAATGGGAAAAGCTCCCTGTTGACTCCAGAGGATTGTGGAACAGATGCAGACTCAACCAAATAGCTGAAGGAGCCACCTGTGACAGCAAACACCCTGTTCGTGTCCAGGCCTGGATGCAGGGGATGGAGACATGACCTCTGGTTTTAGTTTAGTTGAAATATATCCATGATATCCTCCACAGCTCTTGCCAATATCAAGGTGGATAATGCAGGATTAAGCAAGAGCAGGAGTTGAAGAATCTTAAATTAATATTGGAATTTCAACCCTGTCTAAGCACACTGTGTGTCTGACACTTCCAGGACCTGAGATCTTGAGTAGCAAGAATACACAAGCCATCTTCTTGTGTTTTATTACAGGTCCCTTGAGTTCCCTCCTTAAGCAATCTCCAGCAGGCTGCTATTACCAAATGCCTGAGTAAATTCCAATAAAGTTGAGTGAAGATCTTCATTTTATCACAAATATTGGCAAGAATTAAACCTGTTTTCTTTTTTCCTTTTTTTTTTTTTTCCTGGGCACTACTTTTCATGCAGCTCACAGGCAGTGACTGTATTGACAGAACTGCTAAAGAGCAATATGAATGTCAGGGAAATATTACAGGATTAGTTACAGACAGCCAGAGCACCTTTGGACTGCATTGGCTTATGGGTTCAAACAGGTGGAGGAGGAAACCAAAGGAAACAAAATAAAGTGGGTTCCTTGCTTGCCTCCAGGAAAACGAGAAAAATGACCCAGAGGTGCAAAGAAGATTAAATTTGACATTCCATTTTTTATACACATACAGATCTTTTTAGTCACCTCTTTAAAAATATTGGCTCTATTCTGTGATTTCCAGCATCGCACATGCTGGTGCTATGATGTTGCACCGTCACATTCTCCAAATTTGGGACTTCACCTACATACCTACAGTGCAGGCTGAGAGCATGGGACAAAGTGTCCCAGGAATGACACGGAATCACCACCTCCTGCTGCCACCACCCAGCTCTGGCAGGGAACAGAGCCTAGAGCAGTGGGAACATTGCAAACAACAAAAAAACCTCACCCTTCCATAAAATCCTATAAAAATTAAACACTCAGTTGTTCTTACTCTTTTTCACCCAGAGGAGAAAATAAGAGGACAAGTCAAGTGAAGTCAAGTCTTTTAGGGCATATTTGCAGATCCACCTTTTCTTCCCACAACATGCAATAAGTCTCTAAATGACATCCTAAATCCGATTGCCTTTGCAGCAGACCAGTAAGCCCCGTGGACAAATAGCAGATCTATTTTTGATATGACCTTAATAGTTAAACCCGGCCATTAGGTACATGCACACAGCTCCCAGGGACATGGCAAGACTTCCCCTTCATCCTGCAGTGCTGGTTTTGCTAATGATTAATATTCAGCTCTGTAAGTTTAATGAAGACATTGTTTCCACTTATCTGCAGGTCAGATGGCAACTGCAAAGCAACTTAGTTGTTAGATAGCTGTGGACTCCCTGCTGGTACCTCTGATTATTTATGCACAATGTGCATTTTTTAATAGATGACCATATTAAATTATACGCTTCTGCCTTATTATTTCATGATTTTTAATGGCTTTCAATTCCTTTTCTTTGTAAGAAAGAAGAACAATGACTCATGCTAATGATGCACCTATGTTTTACATCTGCATCTTTAAAATTATTGGGACTTCTTTCTAGAGGCGTATCAAAGACCAATAGCTCGAAACCGTTGATTTTTATGATGAAAATAAAGATGAGAAAGAAGATTGAGGCCTTTCTTTTTTTCTAAAGACAGTGAGATTTTTCTTGTTTTGAACTATTCTGAGACATGCAGCCAAAACTTTTCCCGGCGAGCCTCGTGCCCAGCTGAATTCCCTCCTGCACAAAGCCCCTTTGTGCCAGTTCCATGCAGCTCCAGCTCTGAAAACTGATCTCCTCCAACCCCACCAGGTAAACACCTGCACTCCACACAGGTACCACCTCTGAGGGATGGGAAAACCTCTCCAGGGTTTCCAAAGAACAGGCACTATCCAGAGCAGAGCGTGTGGCTCCCGGCTGGCAAAGCCCGTCCGGCTGCGCTGCACAGAGCTGGGAGGGAAGCAGGAAAGGCACAAGGACCCACAGAGCTGCTCTGGGGGAGTTTAAATTCGTGTCCGAGCTGCGACTCCGTGACCTGCAATCACACAGGCAGCCCCTGGCACGTGGCAGTCAGCCTCTCCTCTGGGACACGGAGTGTGGGGACGCTGAGGTTTGAAACGAGAGCCAGTGTAAGGTCTGTGCATTGCAGGCGAATTTTCTTGCTTCTTTATAAATGCAACTACTACTGTAATGTTATTCAACTAAAAATAACCAAGTCAGCTCTAGCTCCAAATGTGATCAGCCCATAAATAGTCGGATAAACTCCTTCCAGGCACATCATGTACTTGATTTCCATTTGCAACACGTACTAAAGCTCTGCTTATGCATAAGTAATGCCTACGAATGGGAGATGGTAAATTTTCCTGCTTAGACACACAAAGCACTCTCACCTTACTGAGCAAAGACCCACGATGCTGCTTTTACACACCCTGTGATCTTTGTGCTGTCTGAGCACTGCCAGAGCCACGGCTGGTTGAGTAGAGGGGAGATTTTAACACCGGAACTGCAGATTTCAAAAAGTAATGTATACTCATAGACAAAAGTGAGGCTGTGAGGAATTTATGGGGACCTCACATTTCCAGAACTGCTTCAAAGAAGTTCCATTTTCACCCTGCTCCTCAACTGTGTGTGTTTGGGGTGGCAGGGGAAGCTCCAGAGCTTTTCATTTCCCTTCACCTTATTTTGCACTTCCAAGTCCTAACCCTGGGTTACAAATTCAGAGGCACTTTGATGGATCTGGCTTTGGCTGCCATGATGTTCAGTTAAACAACAGTCTCATTCCACACTATAATTACTGCAAACCATTCCATCGTCTAAGGGGTGCTTTGCAAGGTTAGGCATTAGCTAATGCTGCTTCTGTCACTGTTCATCACATGAATATTCTCTTTACCTGCTGTGTCTGTGTGTGCCTGAAAGAACTGTGGCATTTTTAATGGCATAATTTCCTGGGATGAACTGGAAATCAGCACAGCATGGCCTGCATTATTTATATGCTAAGTCCTACAAATGGCAGGGAAAATACTGTAGATTTCCTGGAAATAAATATATTCATTATCCTGAAGCCTTGTGCACAGCAGACTGTATGCCACTGAAAGAATTTAATTACTACCTCAAAAGCATCTTCATTTTGCTGGATTTGTAACAAAAATAGAATGTCTAGACACATTATAATTCAAAGACAAAAGACTCCTTACCCACCCAAAAATACCCCATGTTGATAAATGTAGAAACATGCCCTACTGTTGCGGCTAATCAGTAGAAGATTCTTAGCGTTTTTACAGCATGAGATAAATTGCAGATTGAGCCAATTGGGAATACTAATGACAGAAGCCATAAAATATTTTGTAACATCAATTATGACTAAAGGAAAAGGACTTGCACCATAGATCAGCAGAATATTTTGCAGCCGTGCTTCATTTAAGACTGTGATTTCTGAACATGATTTGGGAGTTGATTTGCCAAGAAGAATGTTCAGGAATATATAATTGGCAGCTCTGCCACTGTGGTGCTGCTGCAATTCAGCTGTAGCTGCAGAATTACCTTCGATGGGAGGCTGCAGCTCCCTGGAACCTGACAGATCACCAGACTCCAGCTGAGCTGTCCAAATCATATTGGAATCAATAATAAATGATCAGATTTTGGCTAAAGCCCTAAAATAGTTATGTTATGTTCAATCCTAAACTAAAAAGTGATCTGAGGACTCACTAAAAAAAACCTTCTTCCTAAAACTCAGGTGTTTTTTCACGTTCCTTATTGCTATGCCCAGACCTATGTCCCTGACCACGCTCCGCAGTCAGATCCCAAGGAAATGCCAATTTCTGCCTTTTGACATGCAGGTCTTATCAGAGGAGGCCACTGTGTTCTGCTTTACACTCTGTCACATATTTTAAAACATCATTGTAACTTCACCAGCTTGTTTATAAAAAACCTGCTTATAAGGATCCTTCCACCCTGATGGAATTGCCATTTAAAAACCAGAGATGATAACCAGAGAAATAAATTGAAATGGGGACTGTGACAAGGAGAAAAGCTACACAGCAAAAAGGGAAACCAGGCTCGTATTTTCTTCCCTTCTTTTCTCCTTGACACAAAAATTATTTCCTTGCCCCAAAATAAACCAAGCAGTAGATTCGGAACCAACAAATTTAAAAGCAGCTGTTCTCCTCCTGGTGCAGAATAAATTCCCAATAGTTACACACCACAGGAAAATAACTTCCCTCCCAGATACCACTTGGATTCCTCACACCAGCCTTGCTGCAGCTCCGCATTCAAGACAGACAATATTTGGTCACAAGGTGGTTAAATTAAATCTTTCCTCAACACAGAGTTATCCATGTTCAGCCTACAGTGTTCCAGCCAAATAATGCTTTGCTAATGATGTCTGCAGTTAGATGACAAATCAGCCTGTTGAAATTGCCTCGGCACACACATCCTTTACAGGCAGGGTATCCAGGTAACCATCCGAGCACGGCTTCAAGGTGGGAGGGAGAAAGCAAGAGCTAATTTCTTCAGCTAGGTGGAAAATTAATCCTGAAGAGATCTGTCTGGTTTGTTATGGTCAATTTAAAGGAAAAACAATTTAAAAGTAATTGTTTAAAAAGTAGTTTTGAGATCTGTAGTTATGCTAGAAAGGACAAAACGACTGTCTTTCAAAAATGCAATAATGGCTAGTTCTGTTTCTGAAAGTAATCAGAAATATTTAAAAGCCCTCAATAGGAAGGTTTTCTATACTTTAATACATGTTAGCATCAACATGCTTCAAAAGCCAGGAAAATATCAATGCAGAATGTCAGCTGCTGCAACCAAACACCTTTTTGTAAGTGTAATGCCAAGTAAAATATAAAATACTGGATTGTCTTGTCTTGTTTTCCCTACAACAAGCTCAGCAATACTTTCCATGCCTGGTTGAGGAAATGTTCTTGCTGTTTCAGATGCTGCTGTGGCCCCACCTGAGCGGTATCTGCTGATGTCCTTGAGTGCCTTTGAGAAGGTTGAGCTCATCAGCGATGCTGCTTTGGGTGGGCATGGGGGATGTGGCACCTTCTTGGTGCCCTGCCCCGGCCTCAGGCTTGTTCAGGGTCTCAGCAGAGGCTTCTCTGCCAAGGAGCCACACGGCAAAGCTGGGACAGGCTCCCAGCCCGCCCTGTGATCTCCAGTTTGGGGGCCCTGAATGTCCTTGGACATCCTAAATATTTCAGGTAGGGGAAGGGGATTCCTCCAGCTGATTCACCACAGAAATGCTGCAATAAGATGAGAGACCAGATTCCATCTCCTCCAGGAGGCCGCAGCATTTGACCCCCCACACAAGGAAGGGGTGGGACAGGGAAGGGACCCTCAGCCTGCCCCATCCTGGGGGCTCAGCCCTGGTTCTGCCCTGGCACCTGCCAGCTGGGCAGGCTTTTGCCACGTGCCAAGGCAATGGAACCACGCACCCCCCCGTGCTGCTCCTCTCGTGATGCAGACCAGATTTTAAGTATTCACTCAGTCTATTAAACAGGAAAATACAAACAACTTCTGATATCCCTTTCCTTGAGAACTATTTTGGAAAAGATGACTCATTTACTTCTCTTCTAAACAGGAGAAGTAATATTTTCCAGCACTCTCTGAGGATGCATTTAACTACAAGCTAAGCCAGATGTAGAAATGGCTGCAAAGGTTTTCATTCCTTTCATAAAAAAAAGAGGAACAAAAAAGAAAGGAAAACTGTAAAAGAAGAGTTAAGGTATTATTGGGTTTTAAAGCACTGTTGGCCTTTTGATTACCCTTAAAATCAGATCAGATCACAAAGAAAACACAGCATATGACCAGCTAGAGAAGGTCACATTGCAGAAGAATGCAGGTGGTCTCATTTTTTAACAGAGAATGCAATAGAAGCACAAATCTTTCAGCCACCAAACAGCCTCTCCCGGCTTGGCAATTGCCACATATAATATCTGATGAACTCTGATGTCTCACTGCTCAAGGATAAAATCCCAGCAGGCAGGGGCTGTAGGAACAGCTACACAGTCAGAGGGGAAAAAATCTTGTATTATTCCAGCAACCACTTATTTTATATTTGCCAGAATTAAAACCTCTTCACAGACAAAAGTGGGGATTTTTTTTTTTCATCCCACAAAGCAATTTTAGATTTCTATAGAATCATTCAAAAGCAATTAAAATCCTGCTCCTGTTGATGGATTTGTATTCCTCGCTCGCAATGATGTCAGGCTTTGAAATTCAGGGCTGTTGAGTGTAATTCTTTAGGGCTTTGGAGTCACTGCTGAGTGCCAGAAAATACATTCTCTAAGTTCACAGATATTAAATGGCTTTGGTAACACCAAAATCGTTTCAACACATGCAGATTTTAAATCTAGAAGATACTGCAATAAAGATTTGGTGCAGTATCAGGCAATTCAATATATTTTTTAGGGGAAGGGAAAGATGAGAGAATCCAATAATATAATAAGAGTACAATTAGCTAAGAGGGATCAGGGAGCTTTTCCAAACTGTCCTACTGCAAGAATGACAGGCTTACATTGCCAGGGAAAATTAAAAAAAAAAAAAAAATAACAAAATCCTTCACAAATAAGCAAGTAAACAACACAAACCCAGAATCTACATAAAAAATTATTCGTAGTCCTCATCCATTTAAAGGTCTGTGTTATTTAAACCAGAGAGTGAGCCTCCAACACCAGTGTTTGCTTTGGCATCATTTTCTATAACAAAGGAAATTGTTGTTAAAAATGTAATTCAGATGTCAACACCAGGAGGCCGTTCCCAGTTGCAGAGACACAAAATGGCAGGACTGACACTGCTGGGCCTGGAACTGCATCGGGGGGACGGACATGGATTTACAGCCCTGAACAAAAGGAGCCAGCCACACTAAGCAGGGGTCTGGGCACCTCCTGCAGCCCAGGTACCGTTCTGAGCACTGAGAAGCTCTTTCTCCTGCCAAAGGATTCAGCACATAATAGGAAAAGTGTAGGGTCAACAATATTGCACAGAGAGCCTTGCCAAAACATCAGCACAGCACTGAGCAGTGATTATGACTATTGGCTTATCAGCACCACTGATGTCTTACAGCGACTGGCACCACCCCAAGAATCTGGTGTTTGTGGGTAAACAGGGCAATTTCTGTCCTTAGGCCACATTTAGATGACAGAATTGCTGCATTGTTGCTCCTTGAAAGGCAAATGCAGACAGAATTAGTCCAACAAAGCTATAATCATGCTGCTGCCTGCCACAGGAGATTGGTGGCGGTCACTAGGCAGAACTGGCACAAGAGATGGACTGGCTCCAGATGATGAGAGCAAAATAAACTCTTCAAGGACACCAGCAAAGCCCAGCTGAAGTCAGCAGGAGGCAAACTGTCCCTTGTGCTGCTGTTGGGGGTGCAGCTCGGCCCTTCAGCACAGTTTGGGCTTGGAGAGCCGTGGGGAGAGAGGGAACCACCATGGAGCAAACGAGGAGAGGCAGGACTGGTTTCCTGTCCTAATTTTGGGCTCATGTAGCACAACCCATCCTACAGGAGGGATGGGACCATCCACACGTGGAACCTGTGTTATATCAGGGACAGAGCTTTTATCCTTCACAGCAGGGGAGGCTGAAAGGCAACAACCAATTCTTTTTCTTTTTTTGCATTTTTCTCTTCCTTTAAACTCTGAGAAATAGATACAAAGAGTTGTTCTCCTGCAAACCATGTTTGAACTGTGGCTGCCAGGAAATGAAGGGGGCCTGTAAAAGGCTGTTCATTAGTCCTGCCTTCTTTATGAGCTTCTTCAGTCCCAAAGCCAGATGGGTGTGGGAATGCGGCAGAACAGGGGACTCGTGTGCTCAGAGAAATTATAGGATCCAGCCCTGCGAGGAATTCCTTCCCCATCCCTTCAGATTATGGGGTTAATTAGTAACAGTTAATTAATGATGTGTCAATCATCGTGCAGTGCATGGTGTGTGAGGAAAGCTGCCCCTAAGGGTGATAAGCATTAAGGCCTTCCCTGGAGAAAGTCCTTGTGACAGTTTCTGAAGCCTCGATGAGGCTGTTTTAATCCCTTTATCTCAGGATGCACTTCTGGCGAGAGCCAGCCTCTCACAGGAAAGCACCTCGCAGAGGTAGTTAAAAAGAATAATTGCTGTGCTGTTGCCTTCAAGGCGAGTCTCTGGAGGACATGGGACTGTGGCAGGTGCCAGCTGTCCCCAGTGGGGAGCTCGGGCTGGAAGCATCTCAGAACCACCTTGTCCTCAGTGACGGAGTAGCAGGAGCCTGGGGCAGAATGTGGGGTATCAGAAACACCCCGTGCCCATGCCAGCCACCCCGTGTGCCTGTTCTTCCCAGGGTACCTTCAGGAGGGACAGGCACTTGGACAGGAGCTCTGCTCCCGTTCCCCTCTGCCAGCTGAGCATCCCAGGCTCTTGGCTGCCAGGACAGCCAGCCCATCTGCTCGTGTGGCACGCTGCCCGCTCACAAGTTGTCAGACAATTTCACGGGTGCCAAAAGAACCTGGACTTGAATAGGTGGCCTGGATATGCTGCAAAATCCATCTCCTCTGGCTGACTGCAAACAGAGCAGGGCCTGTCTGTGCTCACAGTGCCCGGGGCCGTGGGCTCGCTCTGGCCTGGCACTGCCCCTCCACGCTGCAGCATGAAAGCCTTGCCATGCTTCAGGCAAAGCATCTGAGTGCTACTGAAGCACAGAAAAACCAGCTTTGGTACCAAAATACCCAGGGCATGCCACGAGAACTTCAAGGCACCATGATACCACCGGGCACAGAAGCCTGACTCTTGGAAGCAAAGCACAAGCGAAGCAGAAACCCCTGCGGATCCCCACAGGCAGCGACAAGTAGGTCAGGCAGAGCAAACCAGGGCGTGTTTTGGGCTAAAATCCCAGTTACCCAGCTCCTGTACCTGAGAGGCTGAGAAAAAATTTGGAGCTGGCTCTGGGAATAGGAAAATTAGACAGGCAACAGGAAAAACTCTGCCCTCTGGGTGGCACTGGGTCAAGCAGAGGGGAGAGCTGCTGTCCCCACCTTTACCAGGGCTGGCACAAACCCTTCCTGCTGCACCCCATCCTTCTGCTGCCAACAACCCCCAGCCCCACATTTCAATCCTATGGAGAAAAGCAGGATTTTGCTGTCAGTTGTCTGCCATTGTCAGCCCAGAAGGCAGAGCTGGCACTGGAACTACAGCACTGCTCTCCCTGCTCTTGGCTGGGGCTCACGCAGGGCCCTGACACAAAACCTGGGTTTGCAACATGAAAGGCTGAAAAATCTCTGGGTTTTATGCCCTGGGAATCAGATTTTCTGCTTAATAAACCCCCTAAAGAATCAGATGCAAAGAGGTTTGTTTGAAAATTTTGGCTGGGTTATCTCAGCATGGTGATTCAAAGAGGCACAGAATACAGGGGAACAGAAATATGCTGGGTCAAAATTCTCTTCTTGTGTACCATGAGATAGACTCAAACTAAATACAAGTCAGTCATACTGGAAGCTAAAGAAAATTATCCCAATTATTGCCAGATTTCCCATTAAACCTACAGATTTATTTAACATCTCCATTTCATTTGCTGCTTGCTGCCAGCTAATTAAAGCAGTTTAAAATCCATCCACAGCCTGTGTGGAACTGAGGTCTGTCTGCAATATTTCTGCTATTACAGGTCTCCATGGCCAGCCATGGCATTATGTGTCCTCTGGCCAGGTGAACACCCTGGCACGAAGAATCTGGACTCCCAATTAGCAAGGTTTACAAAAGGGCCTCGAAGTGCTAACAGGATCAGTTGGATGCTGCTGCTGAGAGCAGTGTCTGGCTTATGCTGGCTTGGGGTGGTTTATTATCCATAGCACATAATCCTGCACTTTAAGCTGCTTCTATTTACAAGTTTTGCTGTCCCCCCCGCTACTCTCCAGCTCCCACACATTTGCAGATGCTCCTTACTCTGTGTTTCTGCTACTTCTTCACATGCAAATGAGTCTTTAAGGCTTTCTCACTTTTATTTACCCATATGCAGAACACTACAGCAGGGTGGAAAACTATAAATTAAGAAGCAAAGTTCTAAGACTATTGAACTAGACATTGAAAAGGAAGAAAACTCAGAAATGTTCAGCGTGCCCTAAATCTGTGTTATTAACAGCTAATATGACTATTTGAAACACACTTCTTTTGTTTGTTTGCAGCAGTGAGTCACCCACAGCACCATGTCAAGGGTGTAATTTGGATTTGTGCTGTGCCCTCTCTCCTAAGATTTGCCAAAACCTTCCTGTCTCGACCTGCAGGACACCGGTACTTTGGCTGTGGGTCTGTCCTCAGGGCCACACCATTTCTGCCTTGTCACTGACCACGGGACTGCTGCCTGAACTGGTGACCTCTGGAGGAGCTGGACACGGCTCCTCAGTCCTGCACTTGCTGTTTCATCAGATCCATTTCACTGCTGCTTATCTCCTGCCCCTTTGGACGGCCAGCAGCCCTGACTCTAAAACCTGGAGAAATGCTGAGAGCTCAAATGAGCTGACAAACTTCAAACAAATCTTGGCTCAAGCGGCCAAATCCCCATCGGCCTCCTCCAAAGCGGTGGCGCTCCCCAGAGCAATCTCTGTGTGATATAAAGACCAGGGGCAGGGAAAGAGCAATTTAGCTCCATAAAACATCCAAAAATAACTCCTCCCAAGGGGTGAGACGAGTGCGGTGCAACTCATCTTCAGGACAAAGCCTTGTGCGCTGCTCCAGAGAGAAAACAGCCTCAGCCTGTGGTTTATGCCACAAGTCTTGCACAAATCATTTTCCCCTCCCTGAATTTCAGTCTCTGGAGCCTAGTTCAAGGATTATAAATTGTAGAGAAACGGAGACAAATTCCCATGGAATGTTTCAGGGCAGCAGTATCTGCATAGCCCACTGAAAACATTCTGGACACATTTTTTTTTGCTCAGATTTACTAGGACATCTTACCCCAGTCCCCTGTGTGCCAAGCCTGTTACTCAGCAGTAAATTACAGACCATGCATTTCATGCCAGCAATTCCCTCAATAATGTTTGCTGCTTTTCTGCACCGTTGATACATGGTAAACTGTGGGAAATAGGGAACTGAGGAGCTAAAGTGCCTCTCTGATTAAAAGACAAAGCCGCAGGACTGCGCTTCTTGGTATGCAGAAAATTAAAGTGAAGAAGTGGCTTGATTAAAATCAGACACTGAAGATGGCTCTTTCCTAATATACTGTGGTAATGTAAAAAAAAAAAAAAAGAAAAATTAGCTGCTGCAATAACCGGCTTTTAAAGAAAAAATAAACACCAGCATGTCTTTGTTCCCAAAGACTAATTAGCGAGATTCTACAAGCACCTAGAAAGCAGCTAATCAAGTAGAGACAATTCTGTACTGTAAAATGTGACTGCAGACTCAGGTCTCCCTTCAAACATTGATAAGGGGCAGGTACAGGCAGCACCTGTGGCCATTTGTGTCTGTGCAAGGTGAGAACAAAAACAGAAATCGAGCATCCTGTTATCATCTGCCGAAAAGAGCCCAAAAAAGGAGCAGAGGAAAAATGCAAGCCTGAAGGCTGTGCAAAAAACCCCAGTGACAGAGATCGTGGGGTTGGCATTTCTGAGAGCCGCAGAGCAAAGCCTTCTCTGTCAAGAGCTGGAGATGCCATGGGGAAGGCAGGAGAGAGGGATTTTGGGGATAATTCACCAGCAGTGCTGGATGGCAGCTTCCCGGTGCTGGGGAGTGGGATGGAGCTGAGCCCATGGGCACGGTACTATCCAGCAGAACAGCCCCGGTGTGTTGAGGAAGGTCTGGTCCCTCCCACCACGGGACTCACATGGTCCAGTGCTGGCTCAGAGCTGATCCTGCCCTGCTCCAGGAGGGGATAATCTGGGGCAGCTCGGCTTGGAAGAGCACAGGAGAGCTGCTGCTGCCTGGAGAGAGGGAGGGAGGTTTGCTCTCCCCTTCCCGGCTGCTGGCACGGTGAAGCTGCTGTCACAGATCCCTGCAGACCCTAATCTGAATGGACAACCTTTGAGCTACCCGGACTTGCAGACTTTGGCTCTGGGGTCACTCCATAAACATGTCTGCAAAATTCGAGAACAAATTGCTCCTGAGCTGGCTGGGATTGATCAATATTCCGACCAGCAGGCGCTGAGCTGTGGCAAGGGGAAACACAGTGCACAGCAGCAGACAGAGACTAGATTTCACTGCTGTCCAGGGCCATCAGTCAGCCTCAATCCTGATCCAGCTCCCCTTGAAGTCACCACAAATTTTCCAATCTGCATAAATGAGATTTGGACCAGAGGCACTGCTGAGTCCTGAAACACAATTTGCACTGAAATACTGAAGAAGTCTGATCTGATGAACAGGATTAGTTATAAAAGAGAAAAACAGTTCATGCATAATATATCAAAAGTTAAAGAGCTAAAATACTACACAGCAATCTCCACTGTCCTTATTTAGGGCCACATTCAGCTCTCATGCACTTTAAATATCAAAGGATATAATTCATCCAGTTAACTCCAGATTTATTCCTGATATAAGTACAATCAAATCTGCCTATCAGTCTCATTCAGGTAAACATTTCAGCAGGGATTTGGCTGGCAAGGATTTGAATGCCCCTAAAAAGCCCCAAATCTCATAGATGAGGTCCATAGAATATCTGATTACTGATTATTCCTTCCAGCAGCAAAGAAAGCAGTTCTTCTTCATGCTATAACGAGAGCATTCCTTGCAATTTTAAAATACTCCTACATAAACTGAATGCTGGGATTGCCAGTTCCAACCATTCTAACCAGTTTATTCAGCCTTAGGTCCCAGTAACCCTCCTTGCACAGAACCAGTGACTGGCACAGGGACACAGCTGAAGCCGAGGGACAAACCCCAGTGGCTGGGCTGTACTTTGACCAGTGCTTGCTCAGTTGGGTTTCACACAGCACATTCCGGAGTGCCCAAGTGCTAATCCTGGAAGGCTCCTGACATAGCAGCTACTGGATGCACATCTCACTTCTCTAGCAGCTCAGAGAAAACATTGCAATTTGATTTAATTGCTATGTTGACTTATAACAGTATGTTTATCCTGGATGCCTGCCAGCTCACATGCAACAGGTTGGCAAAACGTATTTCCTCAAAACAGCATGAGATGCGATGTAATAAGGAAAGCAATCTTTCAGCAGCCTCCATCCCGGAGTTCATTTCAACTCCTCTGGCTTGAGAGCCGTGCTACCAGTGCAGGAGGATTACACCGCCCTAATTGATATGATAATCAAGCCTGGAGGCTGCACTTCCCAGGTACAACAGCCCCAACTTCAGAAAGGGAGTATAACTGCAGGAAATGAAGGCGATTAACAGTTGTTTGTATTACCGGGATTGTTTGGACTGGTTAATAACCCTATCAAAAGATGCATTATTTGTTGAACAGTCCTAAAAGCAAATCAAAGAGAAACTTGAAGAAGGATGCTAATCCTTTGTCACTGTAAGTATGACATCTAAAAGCCTGTGAAAAGCTGTGCTTTGCCAGTTGAAACAAAAATCCCAGAATCCTGTACTCATTTAAGTTGGGAAAGACCCCGAAGATCATTGAGTCCAGCCAGTAACACAGCAGGGCCAAGGCCAACACTTAACCCAGCACACGGTGTTGACCACTAAAGCACACTCCAGGTGTCCCACCCATGTCCCCGAGGGCCAGATTAGCTGTCCTGTGACCCTGGCTGCTCGATTTCAGCCCAGCGAACAGCCCCTGTGTCTCTGAGCCACCAGACAGCTACAGGAACACCACAGGAGCCGGCAGCTGGGTGTGCTTGTTTCACTCCTGCAGAGGAACAGTTCGCCCCAGACTGGGACTCCCAGCCGGTTTTGTGCCTGGCACTGGGATGGGTCAGGGCTCCGAAAGCTGCAGGGACCTGGAGATGCTCCCAGCAGCAACTTTCAGGAGGGGCAGTGAGGGCCAAAGCTACAAATAACGTGGTCAGTAGTGTTTAATCAGTTAATTAATGAAATGACTGCCTGTGATTCACAGGGACTGGACTTTGCAACCCCAAAAGCCTCTTCTGGCCTGCTGTCCCCCTGATACTGACTGGCTCTACTTTATTCAAGACTTTAACTGCAAACTTCATCTCCTGGAAGAAAGAGTCATGTGGCTCTTTCTAATCCTGTACTGTGAATTGTAAAATCAGAAGAAAGATGTTAAAAATATCAAGTAAAATCTAAAGTTGGAACAGAAGTGGCTTTTATCTGTTCAGTTGAAAGTGAGCTCGCTAGATACAGTAGTATTTCTTTGAATGGAACCAATAAGCCTCAAAGATTTTATAATGAATACCCCCTGTACACGTTTGTACAATGCAGTCTATAAAAATGGGAATGAGAGATGTCATTCCTAAACACAGACCACAGGACACTTTTCTCACAACTCCAATTACAAGGTATAATCTTCTATCCGATCCTATTTGGCTTTTCCATAAGGAACTGTAAAAACCTCTCTCAAAATCCTGGCACCAGTGTGTGCAACAGGAACCCTAACGCTGGCTCTGCTGGAGCAGAATTTCCCTCTTCAAGAATAAAGCCTTGGGAGAAAAAAAATAGAGTGTTGGTTTTGTGGCTGAGCCAGCTATTTAACTCCACAAGCCAGCAGAAACAAAGGGGGACCAAATAAAACTACAAAGCTACAAATGTTCCTTTTGGACAAATGAGCCAAAACTCTTTTGACATTTATGGCTCTACTCATCCCTACCTGGTAAGTCACACAGAAAGCTGCAGCTGCAGATATCAGCAACCACGTAAATAAATTTTATTATGCTGTATGTACAATACTTGTACAGTTAGAGACACTAATCATGGGAGGAGGGGATGTTGCTATTTTTTTCCTGTCCCATATGGTAATAATTTTGTATGATTGAACTGTTATGAGCTAAATAAAAGTACACATTAAGATACATTGCAAATACATTAAATCTTCCCTGGAGTTTTAGCAAATACGTGCTTTTTCTATCATGCTTTTGGAATTAGTAAAGGAATCTACACTGGGCCATAGGATTTATAAATAGATTTGGCTTCCTCTGCAATACTTTATGGGCAATTATTTCAGAAATGAAGATTCAGAGCCACGAATAAATAAAATAATTGCAGCTGATCAGGCTTTATTTACTGCTATCACATTTCCCTGACTGCCACACTTCCCTCCTCTCGTTTGCTCCACCGGCCTGAGTCAATGACCAGATGAAGAGCTGTCAGTTAATGTCAAACACAGAGCACAAAAGATGCCAAAGGCTGATGCTCATTTCCCCATTTCCAAATTCTGCCGGGGCCTTTCCGGAGCTGGCTTGCTCCCTGGATAAATCCAATGTGGAATTGGGAGGCTGGGAAAGGGCAGAGCCAGTCAGATGAGTTCTGCAGTGTGTTCAGCAGTTTTCCAGGGAGCACGTTTTGCTGTGACTGCCCTGCAGGAGTCACTGCCAAAGGTCTGGTGAGCTCCCCTCCCGCGAGCAGATGCCCAGCTGTGTCAGGGAAGGGCTGGCACGGCCTCCCCAGCCTGCTGCAATCCCACTCAGACAGGTACTAATTCCCTTTGGAAGACACTGAGTACAGCTATGTGTAGCAAAAACAGCTTTCCAGGCAATTCCAGTGAATCAAATCCAGGCAGAGACTGGGACTGGCCTCATGTCTACATAACACCCTCTGTGTCCCTCACACCATGCAGCTTTCAGTCCCCGAGATCTCAGACAGGATGGGAAACTCTGGATTATCAAGATTCCTTGGGATCAGGCCTGAAGTCCTACACTCAGCCCTAGCTAGCAGTCGTGTTACCTGGGGTTCAGGAAGGAAGTTGCTTGTTTGAAGAGGCTTGTCAACTCATGAGGAAAATAAAGTGTAATTTCTGCTGCTTTCAAAAGCCATGGAGCTGATAACACAGAAACAACTGAAACACGTAGGATGCACCAGGTGGATTTTACCTCACTACCCACCAAGGGCTTCCTCCAAGGAGCTCATCTCAGAAGTAGTAACCAGGATGACATTTTATGGCTCTCAAATTAAACTACTTGGAAAAAAATTGTCAGTCCTGATGAGCAGAAATGTCTGGTCCTGATCTGTGAGCTCTCTATAGCCTCTTGTCCTTTCATCTTTTGAAGCCTGGATCAAAAGGGTACCATGTAAAAAAGAGGGGGCACCAGAAACAGTCTAGAAGTTGTCTCAGACCTGAAGAAGATGCTACAAGCAGAAATCTCATAGATTTAAAGCCTGTTTTTTATTTTTATTTATTTTATTTCATTCTAGGCTGCTTATTTCTTTATAAAGAAATGATGCTGCAAACCTCTCCGAGAACTTCATCAACCACAGTCCATAAGGTGGAGAAAGAGGCCAGTGGGACCAGATGCCAAAGGAACTGGGAAGATTTATGCTAGGTGAGCATCTGGCTCCCTGCTCCTGTTATCAGAGTGAAGACAAACACCCTTACTCCAAATCACGAACGTGTTCAGCCCCGCTCAGCCAGCTGCAGCAGTGCTGCTCCTGGAAGGTGTGCTGCCTGCAAAAGCAGCTGCTGAACGCTTCTTCCAGGGGTTTCTGCAGTGCAAAGAGCAGTGAGAAATCAGGGTGTTGCTGCTCCTCCAGTCAAGCCCAGGGAATGATTAAGACATCACCATTCCCTGTTACTGTTCTAGCGGGTGGTGGTAATTGCTCCTACCCAGGAACGTGGCTGCACCTCTGCTGCCATCCATCATCCTGCTGAGGCTGTGCATTGTACAGTGTTTTGATCTGACCTCATTAGCATTCCCAGAATTACAATGTCACACCAATGATAAAGACTGAGATTGTCTGCATCTGAGGAAACGGAGGAGCACATCACACACCATGTGAGAAGCCAACAGCACAACCACGACTCTACCAAACACTTAAAGGCTGCCTGAATCCCCCTGGTTCTTGATTTTGCCTGTGGGACAAGCCATGATCAGGAATTGTGCCTGTGTGCATCCAACTTGCAGATAAAGGGAATGGGCTCATGCACTGGGGATCTGAACGCTCAGGGAGAGCGCAGGGAGAGGAAGGGCAGGTGCTGCAGTAGATCGCTCTGGTACCACCTTCCCTCTGGTTGCCAGTATTGTCTGTGCTTCCTCTTACCTCTCCCAGGCAGCCAGTGAGCCACTAGAAACGTGGAGGAATTGGTGTGCAGCTTGGGAAATGGCACAGAGGCATTTGGCCTTTGCACAAATGCTCTTTGTGCTCTCTGGAAGTTCATAGGATTTTCTTGTGATTCCCAGGATAGAGGCACATAGGGAGGGTTCCTGCTCAAACTGGGGTTGAAGGAAAGTCAGACCAATTCTTTGGCCCTGCTGGCAGTCAAATAAAATCCAGTCAAATCTGTACTTGTCTGAAGTCAATCTACAGCAAAATCTGTGGTGAAACAGGGAATCCCTCAGTCTCCAGCCAGCAGCTTCCCCCCGAGCTGTGCTCCCCACTACAGTTCTAACACGGTGCCAACACCTATTCCAAACCACTCATTCTCAGCTACTGCAGTCTTCTATGGACCATCTTTGAGGAAATTAACTGAACTTCCCTACAGTGGGAACAAAAGAAGGAAACCAACTGATTACTGTAGTGTACCCCTGACACAGATACTGAGTAGCTCCATTAAACATTTTGCAGCCCTGAGGGTCTTTGCTAAACCCTCTACAACACAGTCATTTTCCTTCTTACAACACAAACGTGCAGGTCAGGATCCAGGAGTCTGCTTTATATCTGAATAACCTCTCTCATCTCAATGGGATCTGGACAGGCACAAATCAAGGCTGCATAATCCTGGTCCTTCCCTTTCTCTCCAGAGTCATTACCTTGCAGTACCACTCTTGGATAAACTCATTCTCCCAGACTCAGCATAGCCCCAGCCAAATGACTAATACAACTCTTTAATGCAAACAACAATAAATCAACTGATTAAATTCTAATTTATCAGACAAATACTCTTTAGCTCTTCCCAAAGCTGTTTTGAATCATCCCTCTTGTCTGGCCGTGTTCCAGAGGAGCCCTGACACCAGATAAAGCTCAGACCTGTGGAATAGGTTTACATAAGATAGAAATGCTGAAAACATCCTGTATTTATGATGGGAGACTTCACAGAGATCAGAGTGAATAACATTCCTGAGAGGGCTGTAATGTCTCTGAAGCCCGCTCAGCACCTCTTCCAAGGACCACTCTAGCAGGACAAGGTAACAGACCCTGAAGCTCCAGGCTCAGCAGCGAGGCTCAGGAACCAGCCCCATTAACCTTGGGAGATCCTACAGCAAACTTTGAACAGCTTAGAAAATGGCTACTCCAGCACAACTCCACTTTAAATCACAGGCTTTTTTTGACTTACTTCATTGGTTTAAACAATGCTTGTCCATAGTTCTGGAATGTCATGATCAGCTTCAGCTGGGTGCCTCCTGATTTCATTGCTGTGGGGAAAAAACACGAAACAGCTTTAAAATGAGACATGTGGATCTACTTACACTCCGTTTCCTTGAAACTAAATAATATCTGATTTTCTCTGTATCATTTCAGCAGTGTGATATCAGAGCATCAAGCAGGGTGATCCCACCTGGACACGAGGTTATTCAGCAGAGTACAGGGGAGGGCTTTGAGCTGCTGACTAAACGTGGGTTGTATTTTGCCTTCTTCAGCTGGCCACCGTGGGCTCCATAAGCACCCTAGGTGAACAGCACCTATAGGAGCAGACCACTGGAATAATTTTCTCCATCTCCAGCTGCTTTTGGAGCTCCTTTTACCAAGGGACTCACACTGGGAAAGGAGATGGGAGTGCTTTGTATGGACGGCCCAATGCACAGCAGCCAGCTCCTTAATTAAAACCACGAGCAGATACTGTAGCAATCTCTGATCTCTGCTGCGATTTTAATAACTGTTTCTGAGCAGCAGAGATATGTAAATTCACCTCCTCTCTGCACAATGGGTATGTATCCAGGCCCAGCCATCAGCTCCCAGGGATGCCAAGGTGGTTCATACACGAGAGCAGAGCTGTGCAGAGCTGGCCTGGCTGGGAGGGCAGGAGAGGACAGTGGAGGTGGCAAGGGCAGTGGCCCACATGGCTTTGCTTATCTCCCAGCTGGGAGCTGACGGGAATTTAAGACTGATACTCATTCATACCATTCTGAAAAACTTGGACAATACCACACTAACAGCCAGATTCTAGTGTTTTTAAAATTAGAATGGGTTTTTAAAAATATATAATAAGAATTCATAAAAATGCATTTTACTTGATGATAAGGCTACTTAAAAAAGAGAAACATATACTTCAAAAAAGGTTGCTTTTCTACTGCCTCAATCAGAAGTGTCCTAATAAATGGAATGCCATAGAGCCTGACTCCTAAATGCACCTCTGGGCTGGGAAGACAGGTCATGGCCAGCAGGCCTGTGGGGCTGAGTCACTCCTTTAAAAATGCTTTCTATAAATCATCAGATAATCAATCCCCTTCTTTGCAGCTCTGACAAAACCCATGTCACCTGGAGAACTACATAAATGTCAAGTTATCTTGCTCTGTAAATTCTGCCTGCGAGCTGCTGTTGTTCCACCTGTATAGCTTGTACATGTTTTTTCTCTAACCAATGCCATTAGCTACACATCTTTTTAATTACTCATTCCTGTGCCTTATCACTGAGAGGTCATCAGCTCTCTTTCAGCACTTGTAATCTATATTTTTGCAACAAAATGCTATGCAAATCTGGTCAGTGTAATTATACTTCTCCTGGAATAAAATCCCTCCTGCCCTGCTGTTTTGCTGATCCCAGCCTTCTCTCGCCTCTCCACTTTATCCCAAAGGAATAAATAAATAATTAGAAATTAAAGGGCATTAAGCAATTTGCACTGACCAGGTAAAGCAGAAGCACGGGGCTTTCTTGGGTTAACCTCCCTTTCCTGTGAGCACAGGTCAGCTGATCTGCACCTGAGGGCAGGAGGAGCACAAGGCTTTTCCATGCCCAGCTCAGAGCCTGAGGACAATGAAAAGCAGAAACCTTCCAGTCCAAACCCACATGTGGTGCCCTGGGACCATCTGTGCACTCTGGAACAGCCCTGGTTAGTCTGGGCACCTGGAGCTGCCCTTGCCCCACACCCACAGGGCCACAGGGCCATGCCCAGGGCAGTGCTGACCCCCTTCCCTGCCCGGCTACCGTCACAGGCGTGGCATTTCAAAGAAACCGGGAATCACTGGTCGGGGTTGGAAGGGACATTAAAGATCACTAATCTACCCCTCTGCCATCACAGCAATGCAAAGAAGAAGAAAATAAGGATGTTTCAGCACACCCTTCTCTAAGCACAAAGTTTCAGATACTAAAAGGATTGGTTTTGCAGCAAATTGAAGCCACTCGACAGATAATGATTTTGTTAGCAGCCAAACTCAACAGCGAGGATGTCATCACCAAGCAGGGAAATGCATGAAGAAGATTAACAATTCAGAATAATTCTTCCATGAGACACAAAAGCCTGGTTTCCTGTCAGAGGGAATTGAGCCGAAGACAAGAGCATCTCCCTCATCTTTTTAGATCCATCTCATTGTAGTGCCCTAATTGGCTGCACCAGGAGCCTCATCCCAACACAACTTTTGGGGGCACAAGTTGTTCCTCCACTGCTGCTGGGAGCAAACTTTGGAACTCTGAAAAGCAGAAGGGGACACTGGTGGGAATTGTGTCCCATCACACTCCACGGCAGGGCATGGTGGAACCCACACGGATCATGGAAAACAGCCCATGCCAGTGCTCCACCTCGGCCTCCCCCCATCATCCAGACTCATGTGCAGCTATTCCCACTGTGTCTGCTCTTCCAGAGCCACAGACATGTTGGCCAGGCTGTGGGTGATGCAAGGCACCCTCCAAACCCAGGCTGGTTAGAGCCCAACACTGCAATCCCTGCAGAGATGGAAACACCTAAGCTTGGACTGTTGTTCTGAGCTCCACAAGACCCTTGCTGTACCTGAAAACTAAGCTGCCTTGGAGCAGTCCCGGGTGCCCAGATTTTGGGGGTGGCAAGGCCAGAGAAGAGCAGAACTCACTGGAGATGATTCACTCTAAACTCTAGGTCAGATCACGTCCCCTGTCCTGACTTAGCACCACATCTGCACTCTGGCTTCCCTCTCACTGTCTGGGTGTGTTCCTCCTGGAACTCCCTTTCCTGCTCAGCCTCAGGTAAACATGTCCCTCTGGCCATTGTGGCCTGCCATCCTCCAGGGGTTTATCCCAAACAAATACTGTTTGCTCATCTGGAGAGGTCCTTGTGCCTTCATCTACTGCTCCCAGCCCCGTTCCTGGAGAGTGTGTAACACCCAGAACAGCACATCCAATTTTCCAAGGAAGTGGAGGATGCTCCACCATTGCAATTTGTCACATCTGTGACCAGCAGGTTCAGGTATTTTTACAAAAGCCATGCAGCACAAGGCTGTACTGACTCCAAAGGAGCCACCAGTCACACTCTGAATTCACCTTTTATTTTTTTGAAGTATTTTAATACAGTGTAACACCACAGGTCACCAACAGCTCTGTAAAGGCTTTATAAACCTGCTAGCTCACAGCAGGTACTTCAAATCAAGTCTCACACAGCTCCTGGATGTACTGGCACACTGCTAAAAACAAATCCCAATGCCATCATTACTTTTCATCTTCAGGCAACTCAAAGCCTCTCTTTTCCCTCCAAAGTAGAAGGAAATGGAAAGCAGCATTAACCTTTCCTGTTAACCTAGTGTAAGGGCTCTAGGGTGTGATCAGAAATCTTCCTAACTTCAGGAGGCTTTGCAAAACATTCCCTGAGATATCTTTTTGCTTGAATGTTTGGGATTAGAGTCTTGTCCAAAGATTAGTGAAATTGGTGGGATTCCTTCTGTTTTCTCTGACAGACTTTGGCTCAAGCCTGCGAAAATCCCCACTCCATTTACATCTCTGAGCCCGCTGCCATGGCCCCATGCCACGTCTGCTACCTCCCCACGCTGTCACCTCACCAGCACAGCTCCTGCCCTCCCTCCCTGAGCCACAGGCACCACCCAGCACCACAAAAGGTGTCCCCTCTGTCATCTCTCAGTCATCTTTTCAAGCTGTTTGCTGCAGGGTTCCTGGCTGCTCTCTGGTACCAGCAATGCTCCCCAGAGGGATTTGACCCAAAGGGATTTGGAATTTCAACTGGTCTGGCTTTTCAGCTCCTCTGTTTTGTTCCATGGTAGCCCTGATGCTACCAGCCTGTCTGAACCATATGGTTTTCTGATGGAGAGTCCCAACAGGATCTCTGAACTTTTTCTGGTTCTTTTGGTCAGAATCCAACAAACATTTTAAGATGTATTTAATTATGCAGTGCTAATGCCTGAGAAGTGAGATACAGTCACAGCCTGGGATGCAGTTAACATCTGAAACAGAGGATGCTCAGACGCACTTTGGATTCCTATTTATAGATCAAGCTTAAATCTACCACAAACATGTTGATTGGCTTTAACAAGTAATGCTCTGCCTTGGGCTAGAGACATGGCCCTGTACAAGCTGTAAAGAACGTATTTCAAAATAAATTCAAGCCCTCATCAACTCTTAACTTGTCCTTGTTCAGCCAATTCTGCCAACTTGTTTTTAAAGGACTTTCTTGGTTTAGGCAAGAAAGTAAAGACTTCTGCAGGGCAGGAGATCTGTGAAATTATTCTAGGCTTTCCTGTACATTTGAAGTCCCCTCCTTTCATCTGAAATTGTACATTAAATCAGTCTGTTGACTCTTGGCAGATTCATTGTTTTCTTACACAGTAAATCAAAGGTGCTACATTTCATTGTTTTTCACAAGTTCTCAAAAGCGCTTCTTCCTTTCCTCCAGATGAAATTTTCACAGTTTTCTTTAGAACCAGAGTTTATGTTCAATATTTAGTGTCTTGTCTTTTCCTTTTCTCTTTTCTTTCCCTGCCTTGAAGCAGAGTCCACCTCAGGTAATTGCAGCTTTTATTCCCAGCGTGAGTAATCTCACACACTTGCTTTCTAATTACTGTCTGTACAAACTGAAGGCATCACGGATTCACAAATTACCTCAGTCAGGTAGTGTTTTCAAACCTTCACAACCGGAGAACTTAAAGAATCAAAAAATAAATCCCAGCTGCTCAGAGGAATTACAAAGGCCTGTTCTGCTTACAGGGAATCTCTTCTGGACAGCAGGACCAAGCCCCCACTGCCCCTCCAATGCTGGTGTTAAACTGCTGATAGTGCTGCCATAATTATGCACAGACATCTTGTAAATATGCAAGAAAACAACTAACTGTGGTTATTTATGCATGCAATAAACAGCTATGAAAGGCAAAGGAAATGTGCAATTGCCTGTGCATGTGCTTCTGAAAACCAGGCTTCAGTGCTCAGTGGAAAAACAATTCTTTCTAGGCTCCTATTTATGGCAAGAGGAAATTTTCAGTGAATTAAATCAAATTAAGAGCTATCCCTTTATGCTGAACAAAATGAATAGGAAATATAAATATCTATAGATGCAGGGCACAGGAACACCCTCAGCCCGAGCCCGGGTAACCCTGTCCTTTTCCAGGCCAGCTCTAGGTGTCACTGTGGGAGCTGCATGGGATGCTCCTTCTCATCCAAGGATTTGTTCCATTCAAACTTTAACATCGAGAAAATGTCACCTTGGTGCTCTCTGCTCCTGGGAATTGCTTCTGCCACCGTTTTCATTTTAAAATACCACTGCACATTTCAGAGGCGTGTGAGTGGCTCTGGCGGACGTGGGGGATCAGCCTGGTCCCCACTCTCCCCCATAAATAATGCAGGGTGAGCAGAGAAATCCCAGTGTGGCCAAGAATGCTGCTTTGCTGCAGTTTGGAGCTAATTACTGTCGGTATCAGGCAAATCAGCTAATTGTATTAGAGCCAAAGTAAACCTGAACGCTGGGAAGAAAAGCCCACCCTGGATAAAGCCATATCCCATTTCATCTAATGCATGGAACCCTGTGTATTTAATTGTCCTACTTGCTAAAAGAAGCCTGAAGACCAGGCATTATCAAGGTTTCAATTTATTTTATACTCCTAACCTGATATCTTTCCAGCTGCCTTAAAAGGAAAAAAAAACCAATTCAGCAAAAATTGACCATAAGAAAAAAACCCAAGGCTAATTAGGAGATAAGCAGGAATATGCAAAGAATGTACCAGCCCTATAAATGTCCTTTGGTCAAATATATTACTCTTTATTAATCAGCTTACATGCTTTTGAATCCCTCTGCTGCTCTGCAGTAAAGCTGAAAACTGGCAGGAATTACTTTAAAACATGTATTTTTAAGCATCCAAAGAACTTGTAATATAAAATAAGAGATGCTGCATTGTGCAAAAAATAATTTTTAAAAGCATATTAGCAATATGCTCTTTCTTTCTTTGCAAGCTGACAAAGCTCCTGAATCCCCACAGGGTCAGGCAGTGAATGCTACCACCAAAATTGAGACCCTGGCATCTCTATATTGGCAAAAAGGCCTCTTCCCTTTCCATATACTTGATTTTAGACTGGGATTTATGGGTAGGAATCATTGCCTGTCAGTTCCCATAGCGGCCAACAACAATACCAAATACACCTCATGGTTTAATTTATGGAAATTATCCTGATTCATTGCTAGAAACTGTGGCTCAGGGTTTTTTTAGAGGCATAAGAGGCCCCACCATGCTCTTAAGAGCCTTGTTCAAACATTAACAGAGACAATCCCAAAGGGAATCGCTAATAGCAACCATAAATCTTCCTCTGTGGTCCCAAGGCCCTTTCCCCCCTGGATCTGAAAGCTCTATCGAAATCAGAATTAATGGAAAGCCCATGATACATCTGTATGACACATTAGGTGAAATCATGGCCCCAGGGAAGGAAGTGGCAAAACTTCCACTTACGTCAGCGGGGTCGAGGTTTCACTCCCATTTTTTATGATAATAATTTTGTCCTGTTCTCAACTGAAGCAGGGAGAGGTGAAGCCTCATGCCCAGAAGCACAAGTGAACAGCAAGGCCAGAAGATCAAATGAAGAGTGAACACTAAACAACTCTTCCTTGCTCCTTTTTCTCCCATCAGTTTCTGTGTCTGAGTTTGCTGCAGACACTGCTCTCCTCCTGCACAGGCCCCCCAGCTGAGCTCTGCCATGCTGGGCAGGGGACTGAGGGTCACTGCTCAGCAGCCATGCGGTACAAACAGTGCTACAGCCAGACCTCAAGAGATGGGCCAGGAGATGGCTCAGCTGGGCATCACCTCTGCCCTGCTGGGGACTGTCTGGGCACTGCCTGGGCACTGCTGCTCTCTGCAGGGAAGGGATGGGCACAGACTGCACCTGTCCTTCCTCAATGGATGTGCCCAAGGAGCAACGCTCACACACGTGTTACGAAGTGCTGGCTTAATCCCCAATTGCACGTGCCACTAATATTCCAAAAACTGATGGGTTTGGAGGGGCGAGGTCAGGAAAGGTGAGGGCGGTGTCAGGGAGAAAATCACCCAGACTGGGTCCATACAGTGCCCTTGTCATCCTCCAGTGCGGACCAGAGGAGCCTGGGCAAAGTCTGCTGCTCCCTGCAGCGTCACCTCTGAGCTGGGGAAGGGAAAACATGTGGCTTAATGGTCAAACATGACCCCCTTCATGAATCACTCTGATCCAGACTCTCGGGGACACAAAACCCATCACAGGTTAATAATCAAGCCCATGTTTGTCATCTTTCCTGAGCTACGTGTCCACTGGACCCTTGGATCCAACACGTGGGGTGGCACCTGGGGACCACAAGCTGCTGTATTCCAGGTGCTGCCCCAGCAGAGCAGTGTGCTGAGCACAGCCAGCGGGCAGCAAGGTTCACTGAGCTGCAGGTCTCCTGTGGCATCCTGCATTTCACACCTACTCCATGCCAACCAGCTAAATCAGCCCACTCCTGATGACCAAGGATCTCCTTTATTCCTGCTCAGCAGCCGCCGTAATTCACACAATGGAAAATGTAAACCTTAGGGCTGCTTGAGCTATTCTTGCCCAGGCCATTTCCTGCTGAAGCCAGGGGAATTTTTGCCTTGCAGGGTTAAAGACCTGCTGACCTCATCCCACAGTGCCAACACACCATCAGCACTTTCACAGAGCTCCTGCTATTTCATCCCTCTAAAAGGGACTTTGCAACTTTGTGGTCAGCACAAGTAACTTCATTTTCTGCCTGGAGGATGGAAACCACTGCCTGTGCTGCAACTCCCTGCCTCTGGAAACCACGGGGTGTGCACTTGTTTAGCATCCCAGGGCTTTCAGCTAAGCTTGTGTCATTTTTTTCCCTGTGCAGCTACACAGCTCAATTCGGGAAGACACACGTTACCATTAAACAGCCCTGGAGAAGAGCCCCGAACGGTGTCACCTTGTTTAACCAGAGCCAAAGGTTGACATGGGCACATCCCTGCTGTGGATTTACAAGCAGAGTAAACAGCTGGGCTCTGCTCAGCAGGAGTTGCCTTGCCTGAGCTCCCTGCCATGCCTGGGGAAGCTGCAGCTCCTGCAGCCGCAGAGCCCGCGGTGCCGGATGCTCCCGCAGCCTCCGCTGCTGCAGGGCTGCAGGGCAGCCTCGCCTTCCCTGGCAAGGCAAGCGCTGCCAGGAACAGCCTTTTAAATAATCATCAGCCAATAACATGAATCCAGCTCGTGCAAGATGCTCTCTGCTTTCTGCCATCCCCTTTCTCTGTCAGAGTATTTATTTTAAATAACCAAATAGGGCACTTCCAGCCTGATTGTGACTAAAAGATCTCTGACATGAATGGGGTCTGCCTTGCTGGCAGACTTGGCAATTATTCAGGTAATACAGAGCTGGCAATATCTCTTTATGGTTAGCAGGGAAAATGAGCAGGGACGTTGGAAAGCAATGTTGTAGGGACACTAGAGAGAAGCCATGCAAAATATTAATACTCAAACAGCAGTGAGCTCCTGAACAAAGAGCAAATAATGGTAAAAAAATAACATATATCCAAACATACCAACACTGGTTATCTTTTGGGAGACAAGGTCTTGTAGTAAAGCCTCAATTGCAGGATTATGTCTGGAATACAGCTCGTACCGATTAATGCCAATGTGGAATTTTAACCAGTTTGGGTAGGAGTCTATGGAGGTTTCTCCAGTTGGCAAAAATTCTTCATGATGATCTTCATTTTGCCTACCACCAACAAAAATAAGAAAAGAATACAACAAAAACCCAAAGTTGAGGAGAAAGAAATAATGTTACAGTTTGTAACACGCATCAAGAAACAGGGCTTCAAAATGTGACAACGTGGACAGGCAAAGCCCTACACAAGGAGAGAGGTCCCAGGTTCTCCCTGCACCAGAAGCCTTCTCCCAGCTGGGGCTGATGGGAGGAGGATTCTCACCTCCCCTCATCCTGCCTGATTTAATGCCCAGGAAAGTCAGGAGCAAAACTCAGAGGCACCACTGAGCGCTGGCAGAGGCCCTTCTTCCTACAGCAGAAACACAGAGCTCAAGTTGTCCCTTGCGTTCTGGCTGCCTCACATTGCACTCAACTTTTACAGGTCTGACTTGAAGAACAGCATCATCCTGACTCTTTATTGAACAGGAACGGGGGGCAGGAACCCCAGGGTGCAGCAGAACCTGACCTGTGGTGCCCAGTGCTCCCCTCCCTGCTCCTCCTTAAAGGGAGAGAATGGGAGGAACTGCATCACTGAGCTGGTTGCTAAAGAAGAACAGGCTGGCTTTGCCCCTTCCCAAGCAGTGGGATACTACTACAGCAAAGAATTCTCAAAATGATTATTACCTTCTAAATTTCACTTTAGTTCTGTGAACTTTGGCTGCAGCCACAGAGGAAAATATGTACAACAGGCAGCTGCACTGTGGATATCAGGGCTGATTTCACTCTTCACCTACTGAATAGACTAACTCATATTTTAGATCCAGAGTTCTCTGTGTTTACAGTCATCTCCAGATGTTCAGGCATTTGTGACTTTTTTTTTTCTTTTTCTCCCAAAGAAACCAGAACTTTTCCAGGTTATTTCCCTTCACAGTCAGTTAAGATTATTAGATGGAAGGGGCCTGGACAATTCACATGCTCACAGGGCGGAAATCAGAATTATTTATCCTCTCTTTCTAAAGGTTTAGATCATGCTGGCTGCTCTGCAGCTTGACAGAGCTTTTGCACGGTACAATGCAGCTGTTTAAACATTACAATGTCAGTGTGTTTGGAAGAGGGTGCTGTTGTATTAGACAACCCTTTTGATTTTTCAGTCATTGAATTTCTCAGCATTTCTTAGGAGCCAACAGGGCATACGATTCACAGAGGCAACTGACTGCTTTGAAGGCTGGAGAGCAGCGGAGGTGCAGGGCACTGGGAATTAATTGAGGATGAAAAATGTAGCACAGATCAGATCCTGAAAGCGGAAATACCTGCCAGGATGAATGGCTTTGTGGTATTAGACCTTGCTTTTGAGAGAAGTTAATGTGTCACTGCCTGGCCTCACTGCTCAGCCCCTTCACCTCTGGGTGGGAGACTGGGAAGGTGCTGGAGGGGAAGGCTCACTGTGAGCTCACCCTCTTCCTCACACCGTCCTTCTGGCAGCATCTTCCTCGGCTGCAGCTGGAGATGGGGCAGACCGACCCCTTAGCCTCTGCGCTCCAGCCTTCCCGTGCTCCCGTGTTTATTCTGTATTTCATGGCATTTATTTTGCCAAGGAACACGACCGGCCGAGCCTGTGAACGGTTTCTCTTTTTCCCGGTGACCCCGAGCCGCTCCGTTCGACCCTCTGCCCACCTCCCCACAGCCACGACACCCTAAAGCCCGCGTTAGCCAGCGGAGGGCAGCGCCCCGGGGGCCACGCCACGTCCGCAGCCCGCCCGCCCGGCCCCGGGCACTCACTCACCACTCGGGCTGCTCGGCCGCCCGCGGGTTGAACCTGATGTCGCTGTTGACATTGAAGAGGAGGTCGCCGTCGGCCAGCGGGGGCAGGGCGGCGCGGTACAGCGGGTGCTCGAAGAGCGCGGCCAGCGGGGCGGCGGCGATGCCGGCGGGGGGCGGCGGGCGCGGCGCCCC
>VYZT01025859.1:303151-433601 GCA_013400735.1 Pomatostomus ruficeps
GGCTGAGGAATTACCGGGGCAGGGGGAGGGAGGGAGGGCGGCGGACAGAGCCCGGGCGGGCGCGGGGCTGCCGGGCCCCCCCCGGCGCTCCGGCGTGCTCCTCTCGGGTCGGGAAGCGAGCGATCAAGTCAATAAAGTTACCTCCATAGGCGCCGAGAAATAAACAGACTAAACCCGATAGGTCCTCATGTCTCAGTATCATCAAGAACTTGGGAGGGGGAAGGAAAAAAAAAATAAAGGGGAAAAAAAATTAAAGAAAAAAAAAATAAGGAGCTCCGGTCCGAGCCTTTAAAATCAACAGGAAAACAATGCCAGCGGCATGGCAATATAGAAAGCCATCTGTTCACGATTTCTCCCTCTTTTTATTACAGGGATCACAACAAACAGGGAAAACTGACTCTTGGAGAGAAACCGGCATTAGATACAGGCGCTGATTAAATAAAATAAAAAAAAAAATACGGGGAGGAGGAGGAAGGAAAGAAAAATATTAACAAAACCTGTGCAGAAAGGCGACAGAAGAAAAAAAATCATCCATAGTATTTGGCTGTGCTGGAAACGCTGACTCCCTTCCCTTGGATTTGAGCAGTGATGCAGCAGAAGCGCTCTCCGCTCGCTCTCGCTCCCTCTCTTCTCTCAGACTCTTTAAGAACATTGGCTGGAAAATCATTTTCTTAGAGCGGTTCCAGTTTCTTCATCCATCGCGTCCAGTGCTTGGGAGAGATTAGTATGTTCAACTGAGATCGAGCCTGGGTGGCTGCTGTATCCGAGCTGCGCTTGTGCTTTGGCTTGGGTTGGTTTTTTTTGGCTGCAAAACTGTCTGATGGCACAACTGCAACATAAAGGTTAAATATGGCACAGGAAAAAAAAGCGGGGGGAGAAGGAAGGATTAGAGGAAAGAAACTAATATAAATCAGTAGAGGTTCTTTTTAGCGAAGAGGTCTTTGATCTCTGCTGGGTCTTACAGATCTTTCTTTTAGAGAGAGAGAGAAAGGAAGAGAGGGGGGAGAGAGAAGGGAAAAGGGGGGAGAGATCTTTGGCAGGTGCAGAGTGAAAACCTCTTTCAGCTACACTGAATTCTGGAGACTGGTTGGACTAGTAGCTCTGCAGCTCCAGCTTTCAGTGGGTGTGTTAAATATTATGAGCGAGCCATGATTCCTGCCTTCCTCACGTCATAGTTAGGAGATTGGCTAAATAAACGCTACAGTGATAGTAACAGGAAAACCTCAACCAAAAGCGGGGTTTTTTTTCCCTCCTCTCCTCCCTCCTTCCCACCCCCCCCTTTCATTCTACTGCAGCTCCAACTGGGGCAAGGAGAGGGCGTCTGTTCCACAAAGGTTTGGGAAAAAAATATATAAAGGGGAAAAAAAAAAAAAAAAAAGAAGCGGCAGAGGAGAGAGGAATCTGCACTAGCGGCACTGCGAAGCAGGAGCGCGGCGGTGCCCGGGCTGGCATCAGTGATTCCGCTCCGTCGCCGCCCGGGCTGGCAAGGGCGCGGTGCCCGCTCCCCTCGCCCCCGGCCCGGCAAGGTCAGCCCGGGGAGCCGCGTGCCCCGCTCCCCCCGGAACGGCCTTTCTGTCTAATCCACGATCCTGCGGGCTGTGATAATCCGGGAGCGGGCTGCCCGCCCTCCTGCTGCCCTCCCCGCGCCGCTGCCTCCGTGTCTGGGTGGCCCGATGGGCTAATGGGGCCAGCAGAGCCCGGGAGTGCTGCTGGAGTTGTCTGAGAGCGAGGGCACTCTGGAGGAAGGAACAAGCTGTTCCTGGCCCTCAGGTGATCAGGGAGAGATGCTCAGAGCTGCCGATTTCTGTCTTTGGGCAGGGCATCCCTGGGTTCTCTGGCCCATTGCAGGGCTCCAGCGGCTGTTGAGTTGGGCTGTAGGAGAAGTGAGGAAGGTGAAATGCTTACTCTGACCCACCACCCCCTTTCCACAGAATCATCTCAATGCTGAATGTCCTGCTCCATTTTTCCCTGCATTAAGCCACATTAAAGTATTTATTTTCCTCCAAAAGTGTTCTCTCACCCTCCAGGTTCCATCCAGCACCATTCCCTTGCTGGCACTTCCACGGAACCCCGTGCTCTGCACTTCTCTGAAGCACAGCCGTGCAGAGTTACGATGGCACCATGTTTTGCATAAGGGAAATCACTGCTTTTCCAGCAGGAGAAAAAGATTGATGAACAAAAAAAGAAGACCTACCAGGCCCATGATCCTATGGACTGCTCTGTAGCTTTGTGGAGAGACAAAACTTGATATTCTAGGGAAACCTTGTAGTCCCAGGGTTCAGAGATGCACCTGGATCCTTCAAGGATAGGATCTTAGTTGTGGTAAAACGTTTTGCTACAGAGCCAGAAGCAAGGCTTTCTGTCTTTTCCCACTTCTTTTCGCCAAGATCAGCTCAGACAAAGGCTGTCTGGACAGCTGGGTGGACAGTGACAGTGGCTCCTTGTGTGTCATTGCCTCCCACCTTTTAACCTAGTTTAAAGTTGGCATTATAGATCCATCAGGAAGAACCTTTCAGTCTTGGTTCAGCTGGGGAACCCACAGCTGCTGGAAGGGGACACGATACGTGCTGGGGGTGCAGTAGGAATGGCATGTGGAAGGTTATCTCTGTGGTTTTGGGGTTCTCTTTTTGGTTTTTTTTTTTTTTTTTTTTTTTTTTTTTTTTTTTTTTTTTTTTTTTTTTTTTGCCCATGACTGCAGCCTTTCTCCTGCTGGTGTCTCCTAGGGAAATCAGATGAGCTGGATTACTAACCAAGCCCAGGGAGACAAAAGGGGGCAGGTGGAAGCTGGGGCCTGTGGCTTGGGGAGTGGCTGATGGAGGAGGGCAGCCAGAGCCAGCGAGGGGTGAGTGCCTGGTTCCCTGTGTGTCACTCGTGTTACACTCTGCTGTGGTTTTTTTAAGGAGTTCTGGGGGAGCTGTTTGTAGCACTTCAAGTGAGGATAGATAATGTGACACCTTATCTCCTCCAGCATGGCACAGTAGGATTTGTAGGTTGCAAATTTTAGCTATGTGACTTTTTTTTCCTTAGTGTTTGCCCTACTAAAACTGAGGTCTATGGTGTTAGATGGGGTGAACCTTAACAGGTCTGAAGAGAAAGTTGCAAATGACTTAAATGTGTTCTTATAAGTTGTTAGAATTTACTTTGCAGTTAAAGAACATGGTGTCAAACATGTTGCAGCTACGAGTGTAAGAGTTATATAATCAAAGGGAGATTGGCTTTGAAATATAATGCAATGTATGTAGTTAATTACATGACTTTCAAGAGGTGAAAATGACAATACTGTGAACAAGTAACTAGTTCCTCGAAACTAACATGTTTGTTTTCATCAGTGTGACCTTTCTGCATGTTGGCTATCGAAGTTGTGTCTGCCTGTAACCTGAATCTCCCTGTCCTCCATAAGCTGTTTATTCCTTAAGCCTTTTAAACATTTGAGTTTTATATAAAGATGTGAGACTGGTAGATGCACTGTATTGTTTTCTATAACTGAACTTTGTGGAGACTTTTTGCCCGGACCAAAGTGCCCGAGGTGTGAATAGAGGAGAGCTGTCTTATGTCTCTGCATTTGTTTCTCGACGTCAGTATCTCCACATGCCTTTAGCCAGTGGTTGGTCATTGTGAAATAAGATGCTCTGGCAGAGACTGAGCTTGTGGCTTTGCTTTGCGTTAAGGGAAATGCATAATTCCTTGTTTCCTGAGCCTTTCTGCCTCTGTCCTGAAGGCTGTTAATGAGCAGCACCAGCAGTGCGTTACTGTGCCTCTAGGGCATCCATGCCTTCCTATGGAATTCCAGTCTGTGGCACAGAGCTTTTCATTTCTGCTGTGCTGAGTGTTGGACCAGCGTTACCCCTGTAATTGCTGGCATTATGTAAACAAGAAAATAATAAGTTCTTAATGGAATATTATGACATCAATAAGTCATTGCATACAGCTCATTTCAATAACATAAATGAAATCAAGTCCCTTACATCAACTCTTTATTTTCTTTTTTGGTCATTGAATTAAACTCTTTCTTCTCTTTTATTGAAGTACTTGAATGTTATTGGGACTTTCACATTGAATTGCTACAATCACAAGCCCAGATTGCTTTGGATATAACAGGCTTTTTAATCTGGTGTTACAAATTGGCACTCAGCACTTCTTTGTATGTTCTACCTTTGCTTTTATTTAATAATGCAATCAAGAATTCAGAAGGGGTCATTGCCGTATATCCTGGCATTTCTTCATTGTTTTGTGCCTGAATTAATAGCTTATCTGCTGCTGAAATCTGTGTGGATGTTTATTTTCCCCGTTTTTGTCTGCCTGCCTCACTGGGCAGCGACAATGGTCAGTGTACGTGATAGTGGACTCAGGTAAATAAATGAAGCATGGTTTGGGGTGAGTAAACATACCCAGCTATTATTTTCTCTTATAACGGTTTACAGCCTTCTGATGTAAAGCCTGAATGCAGCAGGGCAAGCTGTAAGTCAGGCCTGATTGCACATTTTGAATCAGTGTAATATTTTTATTGTTACTTCTAATGGAAAAATGGATTTTCCTTTCTGAGAGCCTCTATCTGTGATGCTGGAAGTCCTGAGGGCAGCACCTGCCTTGCCGGGCCCCTGTGGCTGTGCTGCTCAGGGTGCTCTCCCTGCTCTCCTTCCTCCCTCTGAAGATTCATGTGCTGACCTAATTTATTGGTGCTTTGCCTTCGAAACACAGATCCCACTGGCAATCTAATGGGTTCTGCATATTAACCTCCCACACTGCCAAAATCACTTTTGTTGCTGAGGAATACACTTGGTGCTGACCGGGAGGTAATTCTGTAAACTGGATTTCACTGTCAACTTTTTCTGTGTGTGAAGAATCAGCAGCACAAGTTTCAGGTGGTGTGCTGGTACTTTTTTAATAATGCATGTTAATGTTGTTTTGGCTGCCTTCTGGCCCAGGATTTTGTCAGGTATTTGGTGTTTTTTGAAAAAATCTTGACCAAATCTGCACCCTCAAATCAGAGGCAGTGTGGCCACCTGCTCCTTCCCATGGGGGCTTTGCCAGGGTTGCCTGAAGGGGCACTGAGCTGCAAGCTGGAGCTAAATAGTGTTGAGAGGAGGGACGGATGAGCTGCTCCTGTCACATCATCAGGGCTGGGTGAAGGGGGGCTCTTTGCAGAAATGCAGCACCAGCCCCAATTGATTTCAGAAAGCCGAAGCTGCCAGCTCCAGCCTTTTGCTCCCGAGTGTTCCCTTCTTTAATTTGGGATATGATATTCTGGCTGCTCTAAACCCCCAGGGATTTCTTGATCAACCTGTTGAAAGCCCTGAGCTCGTTATTATATTAAGGCAGAGGAACAGGAGGTTTTTTCCCTGGCTGTTTGTTACCCCTCAGCTGTTGCTGCTGCAGATCAAGGGCTGGCTCCTCAGCTGGTATCAGCTGGCCCTGGCTTCAATGAAATGCCATCTAATTATATCAGCTGAGGAGCTGCTCCACAATGCTTAATTCTTCCACTGTTTGGAACAAAGAGCTGCCTGGCCATGCAAGAACAAAATTCTTGTTGTTGCAGGAGTGGTGGGGCTGGGCCTGTGGAGGGATCACATTTGCTGGAGGCATTCAAGTGGAGTAGTGATCTTGCACAAAGCTACATCACAGAGGGGCTGAGAAATTACCTTGCTAAGTGGTAGGATGTCGTAAAGCAAATTAGTTGTTAGGAGGTTGTGTTCTTATCTAAAAATTATCACTGAGACCAAGTCAAAACAAATTATCTTGATGTGCATAAGAGCATGCACTGCTTGAGTTATCATAATTCCATCTTCCTGCAGCAGCTAATTCCTCTCAAAATAATTGTGATCAAATAGCCTGTGTTCCTTGTGGACTTTGAGTTAGTGCATGAATCTTTGTGAAGTGCAGGAAACGTGGCTTGCTAAATTACACATAAAATAATTTTGCAGTTTCAGTGAAATTGAGGAAGCTACCTGATTTATGCCAGGACAAAATGCTAAAACAAGATGTAGCTACACATGTACACAGGAAGCTTCTGCCTACTGCAGTGTGCAGTCACACACGATCCATTTGAGTACTACCAAAACATCAACAGCTTAATTGTATACTGAAGAGTCTCTTCTGGGAATTCTTTTTTATTTTTGTAGTCTAATTTTGATTTCTATGGATGTTTTGACAGTTCAACTTGAGCTTTTTTCCTCTTGGATGGCTAATTTTCCAATCAGATAATTAAAAAAACACCTGAGAAACTAAAGGAGCAAACCACAAGACATTTTAAGCATGTGACAGCCTGAAATAGAAATTAAAACACTAATAGACACCCTCAGGGGAGAGTCTCACAGCTAGGCAGTGTATCCCAACAGGCTGTGAATGGCTGCCCCTGGGAGGCACCAGGATTCTCCCCAGCCTGGGTGCCCCTTGCCAATGTGGTTCTGAGAAGCTGCTTCAGTCTCCCTGTCTGATGGGAAGGATACCCCGGAGCATTTTGAGATCTCTGAATAAAAGCCACTGCAGGAGGGACATGGTGGTATTTTAGGTTTCTCTTTGGAGAATTGTTCATACTCCTGACTTTAACCCCATGAGAAATTCAGAGTCCTAGAAATATTCTTTATAGGAAGTTCTGAAACACCGGGATTTGGGGTGAGTCCTTGAGTCTTGAACCCCCTCAAACTCAGCAGAGTCCTTATTTCCTGCCTTGGTGGGCCCTTCCTTTCTGGCAAATTGCCACTTGCCCTGTGCTTTGGGCCTCTCCTTGTCCCCTGCTGCCGGGGCTCTCCAGTGCTGCTGTGACCCTGCTGAGGCAGCTGCTCCAGTCCCAGCCTGTGCAGCTCCTGCTGCACGGCTCTGAGATCAGAATTAACCTGTTCTAGCCTGAGTTAAGGCTGGCCCAGGGCTGGCTTGGCCTCAAAGAAGATGTGGGGAGTCTGCTGTTGGTCCCATCAGCAGGATGGGCTTTCCTGGAACTGTTTTGCTGTCAGTAATTTCTGCACTTCTAGTCCTACACTTGCTTTTGTTTCCCTAAGGGCTTTTTAAAATATTGTCTCACTTCCTGGATTGTTCTTTTTGATATGCTGCAATAATAAATTTTAGTGATTAGATGTGGCTATTTTGCATTTGCTGTTGAAGGTGTGCAGCCCTTGTAAAGCAGCTGTGCTGTTATGGGGGAGGGATGATCTATGAGTTTGGGAAGGTGTCAGGGTGCTGGGGGCAAGTTTGTTTTCGGTACCCATTTTTTCATGTCAGGCCTTGGGCTTCTCCAAGGCAGGGGCTCAGAAACACTTGAGACAGTTTAGGTGCCTGAGCTGGAGGCAGAATTGCCATGGACTCCCTTGTAAATCAGACCTCATTGCCTTTGGGTGTGTCATTTAGTTGAGAGACCAACACGGTTTTCCACGTCTAGGCTGTAGTAATAAGATTTGATTTATCTGCTCTGTCTCCTCAGAGGGGGATGCTTTGAGGCAGGGTGTCTCCTGTGCTCTGAGTTTGTGCAGAGCCTACAGCAAGTGAGCAGTGTCCTCAGGTGAAATGCAGCTTAGAAGGAGGCTGGGGATAATATCCACACACAGCACCTGCAACCCAGTGGTGAAAGGAGCTGCTCACTTACCTTCACTGCTGGAAGATAAAACTCCAAGCAGTTGCCAAGAAATGTGTCAAGGTTATGGCTCTCAGGTGGGCTGGAAACATGAATGTCAGACATGCAAAGTGAAAGTGGTTTCAAGTGCAGGCTTTATCCTTTTCGGGTTCTTTGAAGATTGAGGTAACTTAAAAAGAAGGTGGAAAAAAAAGGTTTCCATGGAAATTTTTGAAGCCAGAGGAGTGAATATTGGTGTTGGCTTTGTTCTGTGTTCTTCACAGCTGATAGAAGTCACCGTGTAAATGGACTTAACTGCTGAGTGACCTTTGACAAAGCCAGATAGGAAGTCTTTGTTGTTGTTGTCAGTGATGGTAATTTCCCTTTTTTTTTTCAAGGTAAAAAGTCTTTTTCAGGGTGGTGATTCACTAGTTTTAACTGAAACTTTGAGACAGAGACATGGTGACAAGTGATTGCAGTGAGTAACAAGGCTCAGTCAATTATTGACCAGCCCATCTCAGCACCTTTGTTTTCCTTGCTGACAAAATATCACAACCTTTACACAAAGAGCTGAGGCGGCAGGAACCCAGCATTGCTCATTCTGGATGTCACTGTGAGAAATGAGCGTTTTCTCGTTATAAAGTGAATTGAATTCTCTCCTTGCAAAGTTCTTCCCATTATCTTTTGGATTAGTGCTCTGTACATGGCTGTCTGCTCTGATTTCTGTCCTTTCTCATAGGAAACATGCAGAAGAGCTATAAGCCAAACCAATGGCTGTTTTCTGAAGTATTTTACAGGGCACCCTAGCACAGGCAGCTAGAGCAGGGCTGGGATGGCCCAGAGCTCGTGTGGAACCTTTAGCCAGGACTGCCATATGTACAAATGCTAGTTGTGTTGACTCATTTATGAATCCTCCTTCAGGAGGCAGAGCTGGTGCTGCTGCTGGAGCTCATCATTTCAAGAGCACTTGGACTTTGTACTGACGGGGCTCCGAAGCGCCTCGTAGGCTCACACTCTGCGGTGCAAAGGTGGGCAGCTCCCTTTCTCCTTTCCTGTCTTCAAATATCGATTGTGCCCTTCTGGAGCTTAGTCAGGGCACAGGGATGGGACTTTCTTGTGCTTTTTGTGTGGGTGTTGCTCCATTCAGCACTGGTGTAGCTCTGAAGAAGGGTTAATGCTGGAGATCCCTGGAGGGATGGTGTCATGACTCAAAGCTTTTTGCCTTGATGTGATGGGAAGAGGCTTTTACAGTTGGATCTGTTTCCCTCAGCTTGAGGTGAGCCAGCAAAACCTGCCTGTCCTTGTTTACTCACTGAAGTCAGCAGAAGTTTGATAGTCAAGGATTGAACGGATTGGAGGGAGAGGCTGGTGAAGCCCTTGCACCATAATTCCATCACCAGGAGCAGAGGTGCTGCTCAGCTCATAGTGAGCACACCATCAATGTGAGCAGAGTTCCTACCCAAGAACAGAATTCCTACCCAGCTCACTAATGATCACCACTTTGCTGGACTAAGTTCTTCAAGACTCAAATTATTCATATTGCAGACCTTCATATAAAGCCACAGACGTTTTGCTTGTTATCCATAGGGCCCACTTTAGAATTCTGGTCTACAAATGGAGTTGAGGTGGGCAAGTCAAGTTCTAGGGGTAATAAAGTGAAAATTAAATTTAGTAGTTACAGTGTGCAGTGATGCAATAAGGTTCCTGGCATTTGATTGCTTCTGTGCCGTAGATAGCAAATAAGCCAGCAAGAAAAATAAAAGTTGCATGAAGAGCAAAGTAGCAGCAAATTCTAAAATGCATCAAAGACAGCACGTTGAAACTGGCAGAGTTTACAAAAAAAGCTTTTGAAAGAACCCCGAAGTTAAAAGGATAAAAATCAAAGGAAGATCAAAAGGAAATAGGGACAAATAAATTAAAAATGAAATTATGAAGCAAAAGAGCAAAATATCTTATACAGAAGGACTGGAAATGAAGGACACAGTAAAATAATGAAGTAAGGGAATAACAAATAGTGAGATGCAGCTTTGAGTATCATCTGTGTAGGTGTTCGTAGTGCAATACGAACACTTCCTTTATAATTCCGATTTTCTTTTCTTTTATTGTTTCTCAACCCAGAAAAGATAATTATAAGTTCCTTCTAATAATAATTACAGGTAGGCTGTGCCTCCTGCCTCGAGGATCTCGCCGAAATAGCGCTGTGGGTAGTCGAGCCCTGCTTGGATGCTTTGCTGTGTGCCCCTGCCAGAAGTGGGTGGGGGCTGCAGATGGCAAAGGGCAGAGCAGGGAAGTGCTGGAGTTTGGGTGGGACTTGGGGGTGTTCACGACAGGCGGGTGAAGGCTTGGGGAGGATGGGGAGGAGTCTTTGATGGAGGTCTGACAATGTGTGACTGGTCCCATCTGCTGCCTATGGAGTGGTGCACAGGAACACGAAGTTCCTCTGCAGTCCCTGGAGTACTTTATGCTCTGAGGAAGATGCCATTTTCCAGAGTTTTGTCTTGTAGCTGTGAGCTGAAAACTCCGTGTGGAGATCAGAGCATAAATTAGGGTCAAAAGGTCCCCATGTGCCCCCCTGCACTGGTGCTCAGGGTGCAGCAGCACGGGGTGGGGGCTGGGGCTGCTCTGGGGCTGTAGCAGATGCCCAAGCACACTCCAGGGTGATCCCATTACAGAGGCAGCACAAAAGTCACACAGCTTAATCACTCCATTTTCCACCTGTTTCGTATTGCAAACCTTTGGCAAAATGGGAGCGAAGTGGCCAATGTATCTCATGGGTTCAGCCAGACCCAAACCATTTTCCTTGTAAGGGAACAATTACTGTCACAGGCAAAACAGTCCCAGCTTGGGTAAACAAGTTTAATTTTTTGCCAATCAGAGGAGGATAATGAGAAATAAAATCAAAACTTAAAAATGCCTTCCTTTGGCTCCTTTCTTCCCAGGCTCAACTTTCCTCATGTTTTCTCTACCTGGTGCCCCCAAATGTGGCACAGGGGGACAGGTCCTTTCACCATGGACTGCAGGGAAGTCTCTGTTCTGAGATTTGGAGCACCTCTCAGCCTTCCCTCACAGACCTGGGTGTCTGCAGGGTTGTTGCTCCTCCATCACCTCTTCTCTCCTGGCTGCAGGTGTGAATTTTGTGGGGTTGTTCCCCTTGTTGAGCCTGTACCCCAGAGATGCAGTGTTGCTGCTGGGCTCAGTGGCAGGTCCCTCTTGGAGCTGGCTGGCACAGGGAAACTTCTGGCAGCTTCTCACTGAAGCCCCCCCGTAGCCCCCCCACTCCCCAAACCTCGCCATGCAGGCTGGATGTATAACCCCTCCCCAGAGGGAAATGTTGGCAGTTTGTGTGCCCTGGAGCCTCTTTTCCCCCATTAAATTTCTCCAGGCTGTGCTCTGGTGCAGCAGCTCATCTGCTCCTGCCGTGGCAGCAGGAAATGGGTGAAGACTGCAAGTGTGCTCCAGGTTGTACCCCACAGTCAGTGCCATCTGAAGTGATTTTGTTCTTCACTTGCTGGCACCTGACAGCCAAGAAGGGCTGAGGAACAAACTGCAGCAAAGGAGAGTGAGGAGAGGAAAAAGGACTGAGCCTTAAAGAGGTGAGAGACACCGCAGTGGAAATTGCTTTTGAAGTCTTTTCATGGAAAGGTCTGTGGAAAATCATTTTCCCCTTTTCTTGGCTCTCCAGACCCCAGCGTTCAAAGGGCAGGGGCAGCTCTGACTGCTGCCAGCTGGATCCTCCAGAAGTGCCATTCTTTCAGCTTGGGTAGGCTAATGCCACTAGTGGGAAAACTTACCCTGGGTGCTGAATATTCACATTTGCATTCTTGAAACCCAAGCTGAACTTTTATTTAGTCTGAGTCATGATTCAAAAAATAAAATATGCACGGATCACAGTTGTGAGGAGAAGCAGCAGAAATGGCTTTTTGGCACAAACATATGCAAGCCATATTTCTCTAGAAGTAATTTCCCATGGAAATGTAACCTCTGAAGGACACTGAAGTTAAATTAAACTGTAGGTTTTGTAACATAAGATGCCATTGTCAGTCTGGCAAGTCTGACAGCCATGGAGGAGTAACACAATATGAAAGAAATGGTACACCAGTGTTTAGAGCTAAAAACAGGGAGCTTTCCCAGAGTCTGCATTAATGTTGCCATCCCTTTGTGACTATGGCCATGTCATTTAATCTCATTGCATCGCTGGGAAATGGCTGTGAAATTGGTACCATATGTAGCCAGCACATGAAGGCCAGGGGAATAAATCACAGTGAGGGAAGATCACATTGTCCTCACGGAGGAGAACTTTGGGAACGTGCACATCTGAAGGAACTGTGCTTTGCCATTTGCCTGGTGGTGAGGGGGCACGTGCTGAGTGCTTGCCCTGGCTGAGGTGAGGGAGCCCAGTGGCATCTGTCGTGATCTGCCACAGAAGGTAGAGGGGCCCTGTAGCTGCCCCAGTTGCTCACAGCTCTAATGGTGATGGGCTGGGACCTGGCAGTGCTGGGGGCTGTGCCTGGCCCGCCAGATGTGTCTCTGCTAATAATAACAGGAATTGCCCTACGAGCACAGCTCCATCTGGGTCACTCATGTGAGCTCGGGGTATGGGCTCCTCTCCTCCAGGACAGGTTATGTAATCACATCAGAAATCAAATACACAGTTTGGGTTTCACCTTTTTCTCAACATCTGGCTGTTCACGTTTTAGGCCTGCTGATTTCATAGGCATCCTGGTTAGAAATAGGTTTGCTGTGCATGCAAGCATGGAAAACAAATGCTGAAAGGTTGCCCAGACAGTGACCTTGGAATTAATTTTCAAATTCAAATTAATATCTTCATATTTTTTTCCACTCAAAGTTTCCTTAAGAGCAGTGCTGTGATGTGTGACCTCTCTACCCCTAACTCAGTGCTTATTTGAAGGAGTCCCTCTTTTCTCTAATGCTGCATTGCTGCCTTTGAAATCAGCAAGAGAAGGGCGCTGGAGCTCTGCAATGAGAGGTGACCTAAAGCTGGTGGCATCTAGAAAGAGAGTCCAGTTGACTTCAGCAGGCTTTGGAGTGAGCTTGGCTGCTGGCAGGGTGCTCTGTGGTGCCCTCACAGTGCTTTAATTTCCTCTCTTGGCTGGCCTCAGACAGTGTGAACCTACTGACCTCTGGTGCGTGCTGATCATCTTCTGTTTTCCACCAGGGAAGCAAAGCTTGGGACAAGTTTTGCTGGAGAATTGTCAGAGAAGTGATTGCAGCTTTTAATTTGCTTGACTTACTGGCTGGGGTCCATGTTGGCAGATCCTGCAGTAGCTCGTTCCTCTTGGAGGCTTTTCTCGATGGGTGTTCTTTGCAGCTGTGCTGAAGGTATCTGCTACACCCCGAGCTGTGTCTCCAGCCTCAGGAGCCTCTTCTCCAGCAAGCAAAGTCAATGGGATTTGATGGCCCAGCAGCAGCATGTAAGCACAAAGAAAGGTTTCACGGTCTTGTTCTTGATGCTTTTGAGCCCAGGGACTTCGAGGAAATAAGATAAGTGTGATAGCCTGTTCCTTCAAAGTCCCCACAGCATTTTTAACTGTGTTTCTGATCATTGTAGTAGATAATAAATACAATACATGCACCCATGCACATAAAACAGCATTATTTTGTGCTTAGTCCATGTGTTTCATGTAGAAATCTGGATGGCGGCCAGATCAGTAAATGACTCTCATTTTTAATGGAAATCAGAAACACAGCAGATGTACAGTACACTGAAAAGAGTTAAAAATAGCTGTTTGCAATCTCTGTGCTTGCCTTTAAACAAAATACATGATACAGAGCAGTGGTGGTTTAGCATATGGAGGCTTTAACTTCCAATATTTCTGAGAGTTTGCCAGGTCTGTGCAGGGAGGTCTTGAAGTTAATGGCGAGTTTCATAGACAGGATTCCTGCTAACATCTTAACTCTCTCCATGGTCAAACCCTCTGACTGCTGTGAAACTCTTTATGGCCACTTGCATGTTGCAATAAATTTGGGAAAAGATATGAAAAGCCCAGGGTTCCCATCCCTGCTGTACTGGAGAGCTGGGTACTTTTATTTGGTTTGTGTCTGGATAAATTGAAATGTTAATTCTGGGTCACGCAGCAAAATATTTTTTATGCTGGTGCCTGTTTCTTACAACTGGTACCACTTCTTTGTCATTGCAAATCAGAATAACTAGTGCACATTTCTTGGGGGATTGGCTGCATCTGGCAAAACTGGATTAATTCCAATGTGCTGCATAATTCCAGACTCACTGCAATCCTTGGGAGAAAGGGATTTGACTTTAAGAGTTAACTTAAGTGCTGTCCCAGCGTGTGCATCTTCCAATGTGCCTGGCCTCGCTGCAGTTGTCAAGTGACTGGGGAGCCTTTCTGTAAATCATTTTGATAATACACATTTGTAAGCTGGTGTAAAGAAAACATTTTCTTATGAATGTTATGTAGTGGAAGAGCTTCATTTCCACATCACACTTATGCTTTAATGCACAGCAGCTTTTAGTAGTCTCTGTGTCAGATGCTCTGTATAGAATAAGAAATAAGTTTTAGAGAGCAATTACCCAAACTACCTGAAAGGCTGACTTTTTTAAAGAGGATTTTCACCTATTTCTGCTGACTTCCGTACAGCACATTTTTTGATTCAATATGTTTTTCTTATTTAAAAAAGACCTTGTTTTCCCAGAGTGCTAAAAAAAGCCCTTTGAAACACCGGGAGACTATAGTGATGCTAGAGAAACCAATATTATATATTTCATCATTTGTCTGGTGTCCTTGCCAAACTTCTAATTTAGCAGTGCACAGTAGTGCACCAAAGTGAGTCATGAATTCTTCAGTATAATTACCACGCAGTGCAAAACCAAGGCTACAGAAGTCTGAACCTTTTCCTGTCTGTCGTTTTTCCCTTCCCCTCGCTGCTCGAATACCATATGCTGTGCAGGGAAGCTGTGCAGTGCATCACAGCCTCAGCCCTGCTCTCAGCAGATATGATTAAAGGCTAAGTTTTGAGTTAATAACTAAAAGTCCCTCTCTGTGGGACAGTCACAAAAAAAAAAGAAAAAGAAAAAAGGTGTTTGATTCCTTTTGCAGCTGAAATGTGGGTCTTTTTTAGGGAAAACACCCTGGTAGAGACAGCCACTGTGGAGTTGTAGGGCTTGATATGAGATCTGAGTAAATGCTAAGAGATGGTCTTGTTGACATTTTAAAATTAGTTTTTCCTTGAATTGATTTTTATGTCTTCATATTTGTTGTTTTAGAAAGTGAGCCTTACATGTGAGGTAGTTGCAAAGGGCAGCTGGAAACTTCGTGTGTTCGTTCAGGGTTCACCTCCAAGAATAACCCAATCCAGAGGTGTGCTGATGATTTTGTGTTATCTGTGAGAGGTGAAGGTGTCCCTGCAACCCAGAGTTTCAAAATTGCTGCTGTATCCAAATTCCTGTGCAGTTCGGTGTCTGCATGGAGCCTCACTAATTTTTACCTGTTTTATAAGTGTGTGCAAAGGCTCAAATTCTAAAAGGGCATCACAGAAGACAAAGATTTACAGAGCTGCTGACAGATTAAATCTTTCTTCAGAAAGACCCATTTTAGGTTGGGTTTGAAATTTTGCATCACTCAAGTTGCTGCATGTGACTTACACACTCCAGACTCCTTTTGAAAGTGAGAGCTTAGAAACCCAACACAACTTCTCCCAAACTTATTGTTTCTTCAGACTGCAAGATGGTGAATCCTGTTTACAAACATTCCAGCTAAAATGTGTTGGTGTGTTAAATATTATCTGTGTTTGAATTATTCCTGCCTCCCTGCCTGTGTTATGGGGTGGTTTCAGCACAGGTTTCACCAGAGCACAGAGAGATGAGAGACACAGATCTGGGGGACTTTGCACCCTTCAGCTGCTGGGAGGATGCTCACTGCTCAGTGGCACTTTGTTTCTAGGTGTTGTGAAAAGCTGTTTCCTGAGCAATTAACTGCAGAATTTTGCTTCCTGCAGAAGGTACAGGAAAATGCGGTTGCATTTCTGAAGGCACAGTTACATTTCAGAGAGCTACTACAGAAATACTGCCAGTGCAAGGTCCAGCTACATGACCCTTCCCACCTCCCTAATATCTTTCTAATGTTTCTTACTATTTCCCTATTTGCCAGGGAAATGTGCCTTTTAGACTCGGTCTGCTCATAAGCTGTAGATTAAAGATGATGATTTTCTAATGCTGACCACAGAAAAATAAAATGACAAACGATGCTACAAACTCCCCTTGCAATTCTGGAAATTTCTTCCCCTCCTTTCCAGTTGCTATTTTGTTTGCTTGTTGCTGACTTGTGGCTCAGCCTTGCACTTGCTTCATGCTTGGATGAAAGCAGTCAAGGCAAAGGCCTTGCTTGTGTGAGAGGGGCTGTACAGCTGCAGAGCACTCTCAGTTCACTGTCACTGTACTCTGCCCACACTCCTCTCTCAGCTCTCAATCACCCTTTGCAGTAATTGCATTAACTCCATGCAACAGTCTGACAAGTTCCCAGACGTGTCATTTTTTTTCCCTTTCATAACTGTGTTTATAGGAACACACTGTGGTGAGAAGTTAATTCTACATCCACGCTAAATTAGTTGTGTTGGGTTTTTTCCCCTCAACTGTTCTGTTTCAGAACTGCAATGTTCTTAAGCTGCAAAGAGCTTATCTAGAGGTGAGACTGCCGGGTCCTTGTGGGCACAGTATTCCTTTGCTTGGCAGTTGAATAAGTTCCATATCTAAAGAAGGGGATGGTTCAGGTTATGGAGATTTTTGTCTTGTCCATTGTGTGATCTGCTCTCTTCAGCTGCTGCAGCATTAAAACACTTCTCCCAATTAATTTTTTTGTACTTTCACAGATGCATGAAAAATTGCAAAAAGTAACTAAAATCACTTTCTAAAAGAGTGCCCAGCCTAAGCTTGAATGTGTATCAGGAGGAGAAAACAGCAGGTGATAGAACACACTTGGTATGAAACACTCCACATAATTATGTGGTGTGATCACCGGGGCAGGTGAACAAATCAGGGTTTTGCTGAGAGCGTGCTGGATGGAAAACTTAGACAAGAGCTGCTGGGAAAGAGCTCATGCCAGGGATGAGGCATGGTGGATCACATCCAGCAGGACACTTGAGGCACTGGGACAGCATGAGCAGCCCTGTGCCACTCACTGTGATTAGAACAGCAGCCTGGCAGAGATGGGCTCAGCCTGAATGCTGCATTACTTTGATTTTTGTCAATTAAAGCCTGATGCAATTAGATGAAGCCCTTGCTCTGCGTACTTGACACTGCAAGATGCTGAGGAGGCTGGCCCTGATCCAGCAAAGCACTTAAATGATTCCATTAGTTTAAATGGCTCTACCTGTGTGCTTAAAGTTAAGCATGCACTTAAGTGCTTTGCTGGGTGGATGCCAGGGTGTGCAGGGCATGGCAAGAGCAGATTTTTAGTGACCACCACCAGGGTCTTGCTTTGGTTTTTGCATGCAGAGGAACCATAAGGTTTCGTTTATTGCCTCTTTGGGTCGGCTCTCTAGGTTGTGATTTTGATAAAAATAAGTGGCAACATGAAATAAATCACCTCCAAAAAGTGCTTCTCTCACCGGATTTTCACACTGCACTCTATCAGAAACTGTCCAGCCAGAGTTCTGCTAAACTGAGCCATTCCAGTGAACAACACTGAAGTGTTTGAGGCAGTTAAATCCAGAGACCTCATGCCTTGTAACCATTGAATGTTTTTTTGGGAGCCGTTGAAGACCATTATTTGAAATGTCTCATGTTCTTGACAGAGTGACGGCCACATAGCCAGATGTCTAATGACGTTCTTGGATTAAATGGAGCTATAGTCTGTGTATGACTGTGATAAAAGTATATCATAAAATACCATAATTATAATCATGAGGTTTATATGCTGCTTTTAAAAAAAATCTCAAGGCACTGTTAATTCAGAATTAAGCACATCCCCCAAGTCTGGAAACTTAGAGGTCGTACAGGTGCAGGACTGGATGAAGAAATTTGAGCTGATTTACCCCAAATTAAAGAAAATGGGCTTGGAAGAGACCTGAGGACTTCTCTTAGTTCATCTGCCTCTTTAAACCACCACCACCATCTATTCCCCAGTGTCCCCAAGCTATCTGTTTCAGGACATAACAGCCTTTACCATCAGAAAGTATTTCCTGATGTCTGAATTGAATTTCCCTAGCTGTAATTTTATCTCATTATTTCTTGTCTAACCTACCACGCACATGAAGAAGAGATTATTCCCTTCCCATATGCAGCATCCTTTTGCAGCAGTCTCAGGGCAGTGCTGAACTACTGTTCCTCCTATGATTCTTCCCAATTGCTTTTTTTTTTTTTTTTTTCCATTTTTGCACTCCTTTCCATCCCTGTAGGATCTTGCTCTGGACAACCACCTGTGAGGGACTAAGAAAGGAGCTGAGACTGCTCCTGGGGTTTTGGGCAACAGGAAAGTCTGGTGGGTAGAATAAATCTTGCATCTCTGCCTTGTTGGATCTTGCCATCCCATCTGAGTGCAGAATCCCACTATACAAGCTGGTGCACATGACTTTTAGATGGCTTTTCTTATTAGAGAAACATCTAATTATCCAACGCTTAATTTCCTTCCCTTCACAGTAAGTGGAGGAGGACACAAAGCTGTGGTCAGAGACAGCTGTCACTGCTGGGTCTGTGTTTTCCCGGGAAGCTGGGTGGTGGTGGATTTGCATTCCTCCTCCTCACAAAGGAGGTTCAGTCCTGTGGCTGACTTTTGGTTCTGCTGGGCACCAGACAAAAGGCCAAGGCTGCTGCAGCGTAGGAGCCACTCTGCAATTTCTGCAAGCTTTGGCTGGTCAGCCCTGAGAGAGAGAGACCAAGACCTTGAGGGGAGGTGTGAAACAGGAAAAAAGAAGTCAAGCAACTCCTCAAAGCCTTCTGCACTTCTTTAGCTCAAATCCAAGAAAGACTATTTCAGGCTTGGGAAGTTTCAGTTACATTCCAGTGATTGATTTTTATTTCTCTGCTAAAGATCAGGTTTGCTTAACAGCTTGGCACACTTGATAACCCTATCTCAGCATTTGGGCACACTTTAGGTGCAGATTTTTTTTCCTCAGACAGCTCTACCAGTATTAATTTTTTTTTTTTTTCACGAGAATATCCCTGAGGACAGCCTGGAAACATCAGGAATGCAGAGGGCAGCTCTTGCACTGCTTGTGCTTATTGAGCAGCCGTGCTGGTGCTCTGGTCTTTTTGTGATCGCCAAAGCTCCCCAGGGAACTCATGTAGTGCCCAACCCTGCCCTCCCTGAGCCCTGATGATGCTCCCGTGGTGACAGATGATCCTCACGTGGGTGCAAAGCCAGTTCTATTTACACTCTCCCAGAAGGCTCCGTGCAGTTGTCACAACTCGTCAGTGGTCGGGGCCGAGACGTTTGTGGTCGGCGTAAAGATATTTTTCTGCTACAGGATTTGGCGTGTTTAAAAAGGATCTGGGTGACTGTGATTATTGAGATGTAATCAAATGCATTAAGGCAGCTATTTCCTTCACCATTAATAACGAGAAGGCTGGCAATATAATCTCCCCTTCGTTCTCTTGTTTCACTTTTGTGGTGAGAAATGAAATGAAAGCAATCAGGAGCTCCAGGAGCCTTTTGGCATTGTGTATTTTTGTTGTCATAAAAATAATAAAGTACTTGTCATGTATTTTTAGTTTAAAAATGTCCTGGAGAAAACCTGTCCTTTATCATAGCTCCTAAGTGTTTCCATAAATAAGAATTAGGTTCTTAATTCATCGAGATACTTTGGAAAACTCTCCCTTGAACCACACTTGCAGTATGTCTGTTTCTTTCTCAGGTAATCTTCTTCAGTTTTACTTTCCTATATGGTGTATTTATTTGTTTGCTAAAGCTTATATAATTTATTTTAAATCCTCCTGAAGAGTTAGGGGATTAGAAAATCATGGGTTATAACAATTTTAAATCATGTTTAATACCTTAAATACTTTTCCACTACAGCAGGTTAAATAGTCACCAGCCTTTACCTTATAAAGCCTCATTTAAACCCAATGCTTGAAGAGAAATGCTGTAGAAATTACTGTTTAACACTTGTGTTTGACATGGGTTTATGATGTTTTCTCAGCTGAGGAAAATGAGAAAACCTGAGTTGAAACAGTTGAATTCCATTATCTTTGATTCTGTTCTTTTTTAAAACTGATGATCTTCTCACAGTTTGTCTAATGACTCCCTCGAGTTTGTTAACCTTTGTAATTATACCATTTAAACTTTCATCTATGTCTTTAATCAATTTTTTAAGTAAAATCAAGACCATTTCTTCATATTCTAAAGTAATGTGTTCCCACTAGAACCTGGAGCTTTAATTAGACCTCCAAGGCTGAGGTCTTCTGATGTGCTTTGCCAGTGCTGGTCTTGGACTCCCCTGACTGTAATAGCACAGCCGGGCAATTCCCAAAGGTAACTCAGTCAAGTAGTGGAATTTATTCATTCTTGTATTTATTCTTGCTTTCCAAAGTGATAAAATGAGGGAAAAGGAAGGTGAAAGGACTCGTATAGGATAAAAGAGGTAATCCAAAAGTCCTTATGGTGAATGGCCAGACTCCACTCATTTCAGTGGCTTTGGAGCTGCTCTTCTGGATCAGAGCAAATGAGACTCAGTGGGAACATCTTCAAAGGCTGAATGAGGAGAGTCCTTGAGATGCAAGCAGGCCTTTCTCCCCTGGTTTCCCTTACGCTGTGTTGGTCCCTCGCAGGGATTTCTCATGGTACTTTCTTTAACGTGAAGGCTTCAAATCCTCAGGAACAAGCTCTGTTCTCCAGTGTTTCTGTGGGCTCTCAGTTCCTTCTTGCTGGCTTCTCATTCTGGGGGATGAGGGCCTGGTTTTAGCCCTCCAGCAGGAGCATCCTACCCGTGTGCACAGCAGCAGTCAAAAGCCCTTTATTCAAGGACAAGAAGTGGTTTTGTTTTGGACCTGTGTGCCGAGGGTCCCCAAAGCTGCCAGCGTCTCTTTTCTGAAATGCCGAGCTCCTGCCAGCCCGGGGAGGAGCCCTGACTCCTCACTCAGATCCCTCCTGAGGCAGTGCCATGCTCAGAGCCAGACAGATGGAAACAGGCCTGCTCCCAGCAGCTCCCTCGCTGCCGCCTTTCCACCAGTGCCAAGCTCATGGTGGCAGTGAGACCTCGCTCATCCCCCCCTGTGCCTCTGTGATCTCCTGTTCCTGGGGAGCTGTCAGGATGGCTCCTCGAGGAGAATTATTTGTTTCCAGTGATAAATCCTATGAGCCATCTTCGCCTCCCAGCAGCTGGCGGGTGCTGGGAAGGGGCTGGCTGTGCCCTGGGATGGCCGAGTCCCTCTCCAGGCAGTGCCCTGTGCCAGAGCCTACAGGGGCTGGGGAGGGCTTGCCCACAGCCTGTTCCTCCCCAGCCCCTGTGGGTCCTGTCACTGCTGGGGCTCCTGCCAGGGTTTGTTGCCCTTCCTGAGCTGGAGAAGGTCCTGCCACATTTCCAGCCCTTCCCAGGCCAGTTTTGTATCACTCTGGCTCTCTCCTCTCTGCTCCTCGACTCTGCAATGCCTGACTCTGCTTTCCCACCCCCTGGAGCTGCTGTAGAGGTGGGCTGGGATTTGCAAAGGGATTTCTGTTTTTGGAAGAGACCATATCCTGTGCCCTACAAGAGAGGAAAAAGCAATGTAGACTCTGTCTGTATCACCTGATGTCTGCATTTGGTTCCCAGTGTACGGAAGAGCTTTCCTGGGGACAAGGCCATCCTGTGCTCTGCCAGCCCTTCCCTGGAGGGCTGTACAAAAGTTGTGTTGTCTTTCAGTGCTGGATTAAGGATGGCTTTGCCCAGATTTTTTCAGCATTATTGTTTTTCCTCTCCCCAAAACACCCAACTGCCAGCTCTGCCTCTGAGAGATGGGCAAAGGAAAAGTATTTTTTATTAATTGTTGCATAGAAAATCAGCTGCAGCACTGCAAGGATGAATTTATCTTCCAGCTCTCTGGCTTGTACTTTAGTCACACTTTGTCAACCAGACAATGCTCATCACTTACACATAAAATCCTTCCAGAGAAGGTACAGGTAAGAAGAATACATGTATAATGAAATAACAAGTCTTGGCATTTTCTGCAGAAGCAGCCAAACATTCAGCTGTGATCAGTTTTATTAAGAGGAGAAAGTGCTGGAAACAATAGTGTCCCAAATAACTGAAGAGAGGTGAATTTGATCTCTGGCTGGTGGCTGTAATAAATTTCTCTTGTCTGCTCAGTCCACTTACTGCAGGTAGGAACCCTGTGCAGTGATTAAAGAAGCAAAATATTTTAGGCATAACAGGATGTAGCAATTCTCCCAGTGAACTGGACAAAAATAGCTCCACAGGTAGAAAAATGGAAGGGGAAGTGCTTTTATCTGAAGCCCACATTAAATTAGGGAGCTGTTATTTTTGTTCCTCACCTCTTGCAGCTGAGAGTGAAGCAAAACGATATTTTTGGGATATTGCCTTGTACAGGCTCTGCCCAGCCTTTTCATTAACGCCTCAGGAGCTGAGACAGGGGAAGGAGCTGCCTTTCCTTGGTGGAATTGTGGGGCAGGAGAGGAGGGAAGGTCAGGTCCTGCTACAGAGAAGGGGAGGGAAAGCTCATATTTTGGTTTTTGCTTTGACTCTGGGTGGTGTTCATGGCCTGGGTGTCCCTTCTCCCAGCAGAGGGCTGGTCAGCCCCTGCAGGGCAGGGACACGGCGTAGGAAGGACCCTGCCTGGAGAGGGGGTGCCCACACAGCCCTCCCATGTGTGTGCTCCTGCTGGGGATGTGAAAAGGTACCAGTGCTCTGCTCTAAAAGTGAAGTTTTTTGAGGACATTGTGACTGCAGCCCAGGTTCCCCAATATTTTGAAGAGTATTAGGCAGGGAAAGCCCGGTTGCCCTTCAGCAGGGCAGTATAAGTCTAGAAGGCACAATTAGGGCCAAAGACAGCAGCTATAAATAACTCCTTTAATCTGAGCAAGAAAATGAGTAAATAACAACACTGTCCTACGAACCAGCTACGTCTAATGTTTCATTAATGTTTTGCCAACGTTGATAATCCTTTTTCTATAATTTAGCATGCTGGGCTCTCCTATCCCCCGAGTTCTTTCCAGATGGGGCATCGCATCCAAGAGAGCGAGAGTGTCAGGGCCATCAGCATGTCATTAGAGTTAATGCAGGAGCTGTCAAACGAGGCCTGTTTGCTGCCGAAAAGCTCTGTATTAGCACAAGGCTGCGAAGCTGCAGCATTCATCACAGCGGAGTATTATTTGAAAAGATCATTTAGTATCTGTCAAGGCTGCTGTAATATTTTTTCGGCCAAAGGATTTAAGTGGGAAGACGTGTGTGTGTGTGTGTGCGCCTCCACTTCTGATTAATTGTAATCTCACATAATGCACTCCTCAGCTTGACGTTTTTAAAGTAAGGGGTAGGTTGGTTGATTCCTGAAATTAATTATAATTCAGATTTTGGAGTGTGAAAAACGGATAGAGAGCTTTCTCTAAACCTTTTAGACACAGCTAGAATTCGGACTGATTTATTATGCACTTCTACTATGCTCTGCTGCTCATGTAATGAAATCTTTAGGAATTTATTGCAAGAAAATGGCTCCTTTTCACAAATTTGATGCAGGGAGAAGCTGGAATTGGTATTTTAATTGCATTTTGATAAGGAAAAACAAAACCAGTCAGGGCTTTGGCCCTTTGTACACCTGATGAATTGAGTCTCTGGTGTTCCTCACTCAGAGTAAGAGAAACTTATATCTGCATTAATGCCTGTGTGAAACTTTTAAAAATCTAAAAACCGACATATGCTGGGTTAGGTTATTTGACTTCCCTTGCAGGAATAAATTAGCAAAGTCAAAATATTTCCTGATGCTTCAGCAGGAGACTTTTGTTGGTTCTCCCTTAGGTATTGCACTCATTAATGCATTTTTTAGAAAGTTTAAGTGGTCTCCAGGTTCTCCTGAAACAGCAGCGATGTGAACTCCTGAATTGATGCCTGGCCCAAATAAAGGTCTGCCCTGGAGATGATGGTTTGGACTGACAGCTGTCTGCACAAGGAGTTAGTGAGGAGCTACCATCACAGGATGTTGTTTTAATCTGAATCACCTTTCAGGTGTGAACGTGGTGAACTTTATCACACTTAACAATCTTTACCATTTACGAAGCGAGTTTCCAGCTGAGGAGTCCAATAACACCTGCATGCTCACAAGGCCAGAAGAAAGGGGCGGGGGGGGGAATATTGTGCAATGCTGTCTGGGCTCTTGTGGAAGAACTCAGCTGTGTGATTTGGATCTGAGGGAATGTTCGTAGCAGTGTGCTGGGTATCAGTGTATCTCCATCGGTATCAGTGCCTGGCTGGGAGCTGGGAGCAGATTGTTACTGCAGAACAATGGGGTTGTTTCATTAAGCTCTTCCCTGTTGGCTAAGAGAGATAAGAAAGCCTCCTCCCCTACTTGACTCATGCAGTAGATAAGATAAAGATCTATATAGGAGATAAAATTTATGTGCAGCAGGAACTTGGAAGAGCCATTTTCTAGGAGAGAAAAGCTTAGCGGGGCGTCAGTTTATAAAAAATAAAATAGGCATGGATTTGTACTGTGCTATGGTAAAAGCAAAGGCTGGCTGTTGGCTCAGTGTGTTTTCTGTTGGAGACTGGATTGGAACCAGGGCATCATCTGCAGGTTGTGATTCTCCTCTCTGGAGCTTTAGGAGCTGGGGAAGTTCAGTTGTTTGCTCTGAGAGAGCCTTCATGCCACGCCAACTAGTGTGGCAATCATCTACAAAACCTGCTGACCTTAGCAGGCTGCAAGGCTTGTGTCTTATGTGGATGAGTATTTCTTGAATTTCCTTCTTATAGAGAGGTCAAAAAGACTTTTTACAGGTTTATCATTCCTGACCCTTACCTAGTCCCTGTAGTGGCAGCATTCCCAGTCATCAGGAGAACTCCAAACCAAGCAGGGAGTTTTTCTTTTCTGGGAACATTGCCTGTTCAAAATAGTGACAGAGCAAGAGGATTTGTCCATTTTTTTTTTCCCCTTGAAGAACTTATTTCCATTTTCTCTTAATTATCTGCACCACTGGTTTCTGCCTGTGTGCTGGTTTTGGCTGGGGTAGAGTTAATTTTCATCACAGTAGCTGGTCTGAGGCCATGCCTTGGATTTGTGCTGGGAAGAGTGTTGGGAAGTCAGGGATATTTTCCTTATTGCTGAGCAGAGCTCACACAGAGTCAAGGCCTTTGCTGTTCCTCACACCACACACCAGCCAGGGGAATGGGGCTGCACAAAGAGCTGGGAGGGGACACAGCCAGGACAGCTGACCCCAGGGATGTTCCAGACCATATGGATGATGCTCCATGTTTAAAGCTGGGACAAGAAAGAAAGAAATGCGGGACACATGTTCAGAATGAGGGCATTTGCCTTCCCTAAGTCTCTGTTACAGGTGAGGGAGCTCAGCTCCCTGAGGAGGCTGAACCTGCCTGCCCATGGGAGGTGGTGAATGGATTCCCTGTTTTGCCTTTCTTGTGGGTGTGGACTTTGCTTTACCTTTTAACTCTCTGAGGTTGTTATTTTTTTAAATTTTACCCTTCTGCTTCTCTCCCCAGCCCGTGAGGGGAGAATGAGAGAGCAGCTGCTTGGGGATGAGTTTCTATGTGGGGTTAAACCACGGCAGCACATGATCTCCCTCACTGGCTCTCATGAATAAAGATCCCCGGGATTGTGCTAACACATTTCCCCTTGCTCTGCTCTTCCCCGTGCTCTGTGCAGTGCTCTAATAGCATATATGGGTCAGATGATATATTGCATTCTGAGTTTGCATGATGAGCTCTGACTGAAGTACCCAGGGACAAATAACCCAAATGCAGGCCTGGATTCCTCAAGTGCCCTGGTTGTAGTACGCTGCTCCTTATGCGAGTGTTTGAGCACCTCTCCCTTCATGATTAACAATATGCAAAATATAATTTCGGTGTTCCACTCTCTGCTTTCTCAGGGAGTATTTCCCTTCTAGGCAAATAAATTCCTTGGCTTGAATAACGCAGTTACAATATTCATGTTATCCAAGTTCGTGGGGTTTTCTCCACCACCCTACCTTCATTCAGATACACTGCAGGTTCTCTGGAGAAGAATTGCACTCTGAAATCCAGAGTCAATTTCAGAGGAAAAACATCTTAATATTAACGAGATTGAAACAGAATGTTGGAGCACATACAAAACTCCCTATTAAGCAGCTCTATATTGAGTCCTTGTTAAAAAAATGCTCAAAAAACCTTTAAGGGAAAAGGGCACATGAACCAAAGGGGTCTTCCGTGCTGGGCAGTGCTTGACTGAGGCAGAGGCTTGAGTAGAAAAGATGATTTGCTCTTGGCTGTGTTGGATGTGCTGCATTTTAGGTGTGTCTGTGTGCTGGAGTCCCTTAATGCAAGAAAGCTGGGCTGGCAGCAGATAATTAATGAGAGGAGGAAAGTGAGAATAGAAGAGAAAGGTACTCGGGTATGATCATCAGGTATCTTCCAAAGTGGATTGTAATAGAAAGTGGCAGAATATGCTGGCAATAAAACCCAAAGATGAAGTGCATTCATTTAATCAATTAAGATCGATTAGTGGAATCAAAGGTACAGTATGGGTAGCAGCTAATGCAGAGGTTAAAGCATTTTATCACCAGTAATTATAAAATTGGCTCAATTTTCTATTTCAAATCCTCGTGTTTGCAGTAAGCATTATAAATAATAAAATGATATTATGATTTATTTAATATTTATCACCCATCTTTGTTACTTGAGTAAAATCATACTGTACTTAAAACCTTGAGTTTTTCTCTCTAGTTCCAGATAGCCAATTTCCATCACTTTTTTGTGACCTCTCGCTAAACCTGTTTCATAACAGTATCCACCCATGTTTTCTTTCAATGAAATGAAAAGTGATCAGGATTATAGACCTTTGCTTCTGCAAACCCAGTCTTGTCTCAAATGCTGACCCTCACTTTACCACCTCACAGAAGTATGGTTTTCCTATGAATCCTTTTGTTTTACTTCTGGAGAAAAGCCTGAATGGAGACGTGCTTACACAGCAACAACGTCCTCTTGCCCCAGGAGCTGGGCTGCTCAGAGAGCCGCCCCAGCTCTCCTGACAAATGAATTCTTTTCTGGGTGTGAGCTGTATTTCCCTTCGGGGGGGTGCAGTCGAGTTGTACCAGCACATCCTCACTAATGCAAGCCAGTCTCAGGCTGGGGGGAAGCTGCCCAGGGACAGGGACCCTCCTGCTCCTGGGGACACTCGGGGGGCAGGGGATGCTGGGCAGGGGTGGCTTTGTGGGAACTCTCACAACGAGCACCTCTCCGAGGCCCCTGTAAAGCTTTTCCCATCCTTCTGGCCCTATCAAATAAGGAAAGTTTTTGGCTCACAGAGAAAGACGATTTCAAACGACTCTTGGCTTTCAGACCTGGGCTCCGCCCTGCTCCCAGGGTGCTGATTTAAATGAGATTATAAAATTGTATTGAATGCAGCTGACAAAATATGGGTGGTGTCTCAGCGAGGGCAAGGCTCTTTTTTTCACCTGCACAAACAGAGTATTTCGTGCAGACCCCTTCCCCTGGTCAGCTCCGAGAGGTGAATGTTTCTGTCCTGAGTGCTGCTTTGTTCCATGTGCTGAGGAGGGAGGGCTGGTCCATGCCAGGACCTTGGAGGAATCACTCAGATCCACCTGGTGTGCCATGAGCTGAGGAGGAGCCATGGTCTCTGATAAAAAGGATTGGACCAAGAAGGGAAATAATCATCATATATGCAGTCTTTACCCCAGAAAAGAGAAGAGTTCTGCACACTCCTGTATTTTCTAAGCCCTTCATGTGCAATATTTTTTTTCCATAGTTGTTGTTTCCTTGGATCCTGGTCCTCTGAGGGGAGAAATCTGCCTCCCATCTTTGACGCCTGAGTAAGACAGGAGGAGCTTTACCCTGATCCAGTAAATACAGCAAAACCAAGAGTGGAAAACAAGCTGTCAGCCTCCAATTACCGTGGGACCAGAGCTGCAGTGCTCTTTTGTTCTGTGTGATGTTCAGACTTGAGCCTTCTCAGAGGAAAGTTTGTTTCAGTTCAGGACCCAAAGCAGAGTAATATAAATTCTCTCTCCCAGAAAGTAGGATAGTTCCTGACACATTACAAACCATTAGTGCAAGATTTTGAGGTGAGCTATTCTCTACTTTTCTATTAAAAATCCATAAAACTGAGTTTCTCCCACCCACTCGAGCTGATAAAGCACAAAACCACACAAACTTGTAAATAAAACATGAGGCGGAGGAATTCTCAATGTCTTTGGGGGAAGGAAGAGACAATAGCAAAATATGCAGCAGCCCAAAGCAAAACCCCACATGAACAGCAATTTGTACTTGATGCAGAGCAAAAAACTTCACCCCACCCTCCCCAAGGTAGTTCAGGAGTTCTGTGAACCCCCTTGCACAACTGATGTAACAATTTAGATGGGCCTTTTATACGGAAGAGCTGCTGAAGTTCCTGCTCATCTCCAAAAAGTCAGTTTGAACCATATCTGCCTCATGTGACAGCAAATATCTCTCATTTGTTATCCTTGTTCAGGATGAGAGAACCCTGGCACTTCTGGAGTCCTGGGGTGAGCTGCAGCTTGGCCAACTCCACCCTTACATCCCACCCTGCTGCTGAAAGGTTGTGCTGATGGAGCAAAGGAAGGGGAATAAAAAGGTGTGAGAAATGAAGTGCTGGAGCAGTGCAGGCACATCTGCAAGCAAAAACGGCAGAGCCAAACCTGCCTGTTCAGCTGCAGGTGTTGATTGGTGCCTCTGACAACACAAATTAGCTGTTCATGGGATGTTCATTGAGGCTCTTTCTGTTGGGGACTGAGTTCTACCAGAATCAAAGCTGTTTGTGGAATCATGTTTAGTTATTTTGTCATTGCTGTTGTTGTAGAGGAAACAAGAAAAGAAAGGAGAGATAAAAAGAGAAAAAGACAAGGAAATTACAGCAGCATGGGTATGGTCCATGTCTGCACTAGTAAAACAAGAAACTTCAATTTCCCCTTGGGGGATTTCAAATTATGTTTTTCCTACTGTCACAGAAACTGTCAAAAATAAGAAGTAATTAATGCAGAAACCAAATGTTTTGATAAATGCAAAGCAACTATTTCCTCAAAAAATTTCTGTTGCCAGGAATTTTGAAATGTTGGTCTGTTCTAATGTGGAAGAGAAATTCATCTGAACGTATCCTCCATGAAACTCCAGTTGTGACCCAGGGCTGCCATAAAATGCTCTTACTGATAAAATTCCAGTGGTCTGAACACTGTCAAGGATTTGGTGCATGTGGGCTTAAGTCCTTTCATTATCATAGATTTTATGTTGTATTTAAATAATTCAGTCTTTCTGCCCTCTCATCTGTGCAGAAATTATCAGGACTCTGCAGGTCATAGAGCTGTAGATGAAAATCATGAGAGGATCTAAAGATTTCAGGTGAAGCTGAACTACTAAAGAAATATAAGTCTACAAAAAGTCAGCTGAATTCTCTGGGAAGCAGGGCTGGATATGGGGTTTCGGGTGGGATTTTTTTCTGTGGAGTGGGCAGGGCTCAGCACAGATAAAAAAATACTCAATAGTTTCTGGGTGTCTTTATCTTAACCACAAAAATTGCAGAGAGAGAAAGTGCAAGGCACTAAGAAAAGCTCATCTGTCTAAAACACACACTGCAGAAAATCCTAATCTGCCTTGTTGATTGGTATGAACATGTTTTCTTATTTTCCTTTCATCTGTATTGAAAAAAATGATGTAAACATAGATGCATCCTACCCCTCAACAAGCACATACAGCAATCAGGATTATGTTTTTATACAAGTATGGAAATTAAACAAAAGATTGCTCTTCTTTGTCCTGTGAGACAAAGCAGATCGTGCTGTAAGAGCTCCTGTGTGGTGCCTGCCATGTGCACAGGCTCTTGGCAGGTGGATGAAGGAGTCTGCATCTCTGCCACAGGTAAAGGCAGTTCTTGGTATTTATTCTCTGCCTCAGAGCTGTGTATCACTGGAGATTTTTATGATCTCCAGGCCCACGTCTGGGCTCTGAGCCTTCATCCCCCAAAGTCAGTGGGAATGCAGACAGCTGGAAATTCGCTTTATTCCTGAGACTGGTGTTTTTGAGTATCTCAGTTCTCCTTGGAAGAGGGAAGCTGTGTCTGGGAGTTGGCTCCCGCTGAGACATCCCCAGGTACATCCCTCCTGCTGAGGATTTCTGGCACACACCCCAGAGGAGCCCAGCAGTGACTCAGTTCCTTTCTTTCTCGGAAGTTTCTTCATGAAATCGTGTGTGTGTGTTAAATTTGTGATCGCTTAGCCTGAAATTGTCCCTTCCAGTGGTGATTTTCCACAGCAAGTATCTGGGCCCAGTAAAGCAGAGATAATATTTAACCACATTGTTCCAGATTTGATTATGATGTGATCTATTCTGGGAACAAGGACCATCATCTCAGTACATATTTATGAGGGTGGCGAGGTGCCCAACAGGAAGGATGACGTGCATCTCCCAAGCAGGCAGCACTCCAAGGTGCTTCCATTAACTCGTGTGTGCTGTGGAGTGGAGCAGGGGCAGCAGCTGGAAGGTGTGGATGGGTACTCATGGAACAGAGGTACTTTTCCACTCCTGCTGCTGAGCCCTGAGCCTGAGGCGAGAGCTCAGCAGCCCTGTTAGCCCAGACACGTCCCGGGCTGGGTGTTGGGGTGTGAACAGCAGCACAGGGAGCCCATCTGTGCTGCAGGGCCGCCTGCCCGGGAGCTGCCTGTGCCAGCAGCACATGCACCAACCCTTCTGTCACTGTGGGATTGGCCTGGTGTGGGTTGTGGGTGCCCTCTGCACCCTGACCCATTCATGTGCTGTACCCAAATGTGAGTTTGTTGGGTTTTATCTCTCAGAAATGCTGTGTGGAAGCATGGCTGCTGTGGTTCCCAGCCTGTGGCTGTCCCAGGTGTCCCATGTGCCACAGGCAGGCTCAGCTGAGCTGTGAGGCCACTGCAGGTCCAGCCCCTGCTGGGGTCACACTGTTGTGCCCCACCTGGCTGACAGAATGGCTGTTCCAACCTGAACCCAGCTGTTCAGGAGCTGTGTTAGTGGATTCCTCCTGTCCTGTCACATCCTTCAGAGTGCCAGGAGCCGTGATCGCTGCTGGGTGTGCAGGCAGGGACAGGCAAGGGCTGAGTTGCTTCATCTCCCCAACAATTCTGGGGCAGCCGTGATCCCAAAGAACACGTCGGTGCCTGCAGCAGGAGCACTGAGCTGCACAACGCCCAGAACCAGGCTCTGAATCTTGTTCAGAGACGTTTTTGAGGGTTGTGTTTGCTAAACACAGTGCTTAGAAAATCTGTTGCAAATTTAGGGAGAGCATCATGGAGATGTCTGCCAGGGTTTGTGAAATGTCACAGAGTTTCAGGGGCAGTTTCATGGCTCCTTTCAATGTTTTTATTGTGCTTTATAGTAAAAGCAGGGTTACAACTTTAGTTTATGAAATAAATAGATGCAGCAGTAGGTATTAAACAAAGAAAGGACTGTTTTTACTGGTGTCTTGGATCTCAAATAGGAAACACTATTCATTCGCAGAGCTATAGCCAAGCAAGCAGTATGGCTGCAAAGCTGCACTTAGTTTTATCAAGTACCAATGCAGTCTTTTAAAGGCAATCCCAAGGAAATGCTACCTGGGAATTCCGACGTGCTTGAGTTAAGAGAAAAGAGTGTTAAGTGCGGTGAAGATGTGGGAAACACCCTCAGGCCCAGTTGAGAAGGAGAAACCACACACTACCCTTATTGTCTGTGCTGGGAGGTTCTGCTCTTTTTTTTCTGCAATATCCAGATTAAAATGTTTGCTTATGACCTGCAGCACTGTGCATCTGACTCTGCTGTCTGTGGCAAGAGTACATTAGTGAAATTTGGCTCCTTTCCACTGGTGTGATCTTCCAAGCATTCACTTCTCTGTGAAAGGCAGGGAAAAGCAGAGTAGCCTCACAGGCTCCAGTGACCATTTCCAGCACAAAACCTGATGCAATTAGGCTCTGCTTGAGTCTATTATAGTGGAATTTTCCTGCCAATATTGTGCTGTCAATGTACCATGGGCAGTGGGGATGCCTGGCTTGTCCTGCTGACTTGGAGACGACAAAGGGTGTTCAGGATGTGTCTGTGCTGTGGGATGCAGCTCCCCACACGGCCAGGGCAGACAGAGGTGGCTCTAAGGTCATCACGTGAGTTGCTGTACTCACAGGGATGGCTCAGAGTACTTTTCCAGACTTCTGACAAACAGCATGCCCAGCATGGGCATCCTTACCTGTGGCTTTGTGTGACAGGGAGGTGAAATCCAGCTGGGGCTCAGGGTGGTGCTGGGACTTTCCTCTGCACCACAGGCACCCAGGGAAGTGCCCCAGGGGGAGGCTGGAAGGGACAATGGGCAGTGCCAGCCATGAACATGTTTCCCCCACAGCTCTCAGATATTTTTCTGATCCTCCCCAGATCTTTGTTCATGCTCCAAAATCCCACTGGAGGAAAACAAGTCTCAGGGAAAGGCCTCCAACAGTGACACAAATTATGTGAGGATTCAAACAAGCCCTAACCTGATATTTTTCAAAGTGAAATGCGGGGCCCGCTGCTTGCTGATTGCTTTTGGCCTCTACCAGCAGCTGAAGCGCAAACAACATCATTTGCCATGGACGATGACAAGGAGAGAAGAGAGGAATGGGGAAGAAGTGAGGAAAAAAAGTATTGAATCAAATTATGGAGGAAAACCAGCTTCTTCATAGACAGTTCTGATGAACCAATTTTGTGTGTATGCTAAGGAATTATTGTCATATATCCACTGCACATGGCAGAGCTGGAAAGCTCATTATATCAATTAGGAAGGAGGAATTCTCTTCCCATCCTCAGCAGGGCTCCTGGCTGCCACTGGAGCAGGGAAACCTGAGCCTTCATGCAGCCCATTTTGATGGAGAAGGTTGAAAAGAATTCCTGCTGGGATGCTCTAGGCTGGGATGCTCGGGGCTGCCATCTGAGAGGGGTTTGGGCAAATGGGGCCCATTTTGTGCAGCCCATCATGGACATTTTCCCTCTTTCCCCCAGCAACCCAGCCAGCAGCCCCTTCCTCAGGAGACTGAAACTTTCTGTGGTTGCAGGGGGAGTTCTCATGGAAAGGTGAGGTGAGGCGACGCCTCCAGACATTACCCAAACCTTGCAGAACTAACTTCTGCAGGAAACCTATAAAAGTAGGGAGAGAGGAATAAAAACTATATTGCATTGCAGTGGAGCCAAAGACCATGGTCTCTTTAAATGTTATTAAGTCAATAATTAAGTGAATTTGGAGTGTGAACTGTGTATCCACTTTAAATGGATTAATGATATGAGAATTCATACAAAATTGCTGTGTTGATTTTATGTTAATGGCTTTTTGAATATAAGCTGAACTATTAACCAAGGATAAGTGGAACTAATGTGCCAGCATCACTATAGAAATATAATTGAAAGGATGGTCTGCAATTTGTGAAGGGCCTTGTTTCTCTGGAGTGGGTTGGGAGAACAAAGGCTCCCTTGGACAGATGGGAAGGATGTCAGTGGGGGTGGGAGGGCTTTAAATGGAGGGATGCTCAAAAGAGCCCTGAATGGCTCAAATGAAAGCTCGAGGGAGGGCTGTAATTCAGACATCAATACTGACACTGGAGACACCCAGCAGGGCAGGGTATCTTGTTTAAGATCACCAGTTTGTGCTTTAAATCTCTCAGGACATTCCCAGGCCTGCTGTGCTTTATGCCAGCAGCCAGGGAGCAAATATTCCCGAGATCTTGAGGATAAGTTTGTGCTTAAAGCTGAGTTTCACACGAGTCAGCCTTTCCCTCTGCTTCATCCCATCCTGAGTGTAGCATGGCAGGGACAGGAAAAATTGTGTTGGTTGGAAGAAGGAGACATGGTGAGTAGGAATGGCAGGAAGAATGAGCAGAAGGAACTGTAAGCTGGCTGTCAGTGTGTTTTTTCCAAACAGCAAAATCTGGTCAATCGTGGAATCCCCATTACTCAAATCATTTAAATATAAACTGGATAAAAGCCCTCAAGAAAATACTACAGAGAGTTGACTTAGAGTGACCTATTCAGTCTTTCCAGCTCTTTGTTTCTAGGGGCTGTGGTTAAAATATAGGATTGAAACAGCTGCTGAATGACCTTCTTTGTTCTCAGCCTTTGATTTTTTTTTCCCTCCCATCTCAGAGGCAGCACCCAAGGTGCTGAGTGGACAGCCTGGGTGCAGCCCATGAAAGGAGGAGCAATTTGGGGTACCCAGGGAAGCTGAAGCCTCGAATCTCCCCTCACTTACGGCTCTTTCATGTTCCACTCTGGTTCCTTTTGACTTGTGTGGGGTTAAGATCAGGCTGGAGGCGTTTGATGCTGATAATTTTACACAATGCTGTGGTATTATTGTGGCAGTCCCTGGCAGGAGGTTGGCTTTGGGGTGCAGAAGTGAGGGTTTAAGGTAACTGTGGCAAACTGGCTAAGTGGATGGAAAATGTGGAAGTTTTCTGCTGGATCAGGGGTTGAACTGGCTCAGTGGGATGTCTAACAAGGGCCAGGGAGGAGGTTGGAGCAGTGCAGGCAGGGGCTGAGGGGAGGAGGGAGCAGGGTTCCCCCATTCAGCAGTGGCAGCCGGTGGACCTGCTCAGGTGCACCACGGACCTTCACACTGTGTTTGTCTATCTTGAACTGAGGGATAAAATGTGCAGGGATTTCAGGGCTACTGCTGAAAAGCCACCCACAAGAGGAGTTCTGCTCTTTGTAAAAGCGAGTGCATTCACCTCTGCCTCTCCAAGGACTGCCTCTAAAACCACAGAGTTTATATTTTGAGGTGAAGCTGCAAGTTCTCTGTTGCTCTTGTGTTATTGCCAGTGATTGAAAAAGTACTGATGGGAGCTGGTTGAATGCCCAGATGTCTGTGAGAGCCATTGATTCTTTAATGAGGGTTAGATCAGGCTCCAGAGGTCTGCACATAAAAGCAGCAAAGTTTTGTCAAAAAAAAAAAAAACAACCCACCCAAATCAGTGCTCTGAATTTATGGGCATCATAAGCACAGAATTGCGTTGGTGATTAGAAGTGTCATTTATAATATAATGCTGCTGATAGTTAAAGAAAATGTAAATAAATCCTTAATTGTGTTGTGCATCCTTGTAAAGGCTGTCTGCCAGAACTACAAACAAAAACACAATAGCAGCATATAGGTGTTTGGAAAATAAACTGCCTGATTAGCTAATCTCATCTAACTGGGGCTTAATGATAAACTGAATTACACATATTTTGTCACTTGTTACTATAAATATGATTGGGTTTCAAGGTCAGAATTTTTATCCCTCTAACTTCATAAAAATGCATGCTTTACAGAAATTAAAGTTATTTTGTGTTACAGATAGCGGGAAATACCAAAGTTCATTGCTTAGAGGCATTAAAAATACAAGACATATTAGAATTTGGGGTGAAATTCTTCCATCATTGGTTTGGGTCTGGCTATTAATACATCAAATGTCGATTTTTTTTTAATTATTTTTTTTTTACTCAGAGTCAAATCTCTACATTTCCAAAATATTCAGTACACTTAGAAATCTACATCTTTGTGTGCAAATTTACATTTGCAAATATACAAATGCATGTTTGCGTATTTAAATGTTCAATTTGTCAAAGCCCTTCTCCCATTTGTGCTAATATATTATCTATTATCAGGCTTAGTGCTTCGGGTCTCTTCCCTCCTCTCTCTGGGGCCGAGCTCAGTGCAGCTGAGCGTAATTCTCCATTTGTAGGGGATGAATGTTTCCTTCGTGCTGCCTTTCCATACATTTCCTCATCCTCCTTGAATACCACTTTATTTCACCAGCAGCCCAGTGGAGTAATGGACACACCACTCATCTATTTTGCACTTACCCAGTAATGCAGCTCTTACCAGCTGGGAGATGTGTGAGCAGCTATTCATAAAGGGGAGGAGGAATGGCTGCAGGTCAGCCCAGGAGCAGCAGCGTGGCAGGGTGGGATTGCCAGAGGCTGGGAACAGCTTTGATTTTTTCCACAGTACCAGGGCTATGCATCCCTTCACTGCCAGACATATGGGAAGCCCCTAATGAGGCTTACATTATTGCTACTTAATATGCAAGTTGTTCCAAAGCAAGTGAAACTTGCAGTGGTAATGAACACTTAAGCAAAACACATTTTTCTTCACTGGCCCATTACTACCCAGAGATAGTTAATATCTGCTAAATGATTTTTCTCTCCAAGATAATGCCCAGAGAAGCTGTTAATGCCTCCTCCCATGCAAAAATTATGTCAGGTTCTCTAAAAGTAGGAGGTTGACTTTACAACCACAGTGTCTGAAAGCAAAATAGAAAGTCTGGCAACCTTTCCACTTGCCTTTGGTGCCTACAGGGAATGCCCGGGTTATGTTGTTGAGGTTTTCTCCAAAGGCATCAGAGCTAAACAGTTGTGTTGTGTTTTGTTTGTTTTGATGGTTAAATTATCAGTTAATGAAGTGCTTCCGGTAGGTAACACTTCTGTGAAGATGCCGATCATCTCAGGGGTTGCGTTGTGGCCGCCAGGGAGTGACCACAGCTCAGTGAGGGAACCCACACCCACAGGGTCTCTGCCCGGATGTTTTTGGGCCGAGGCCCTGCCTCCAGGAGCAGTGACAGCCATTGTCTGACTGCTGTCAAAGCAGCTCTTCTTAGAGAGCAAAGCCAACTTGTGCACAACCTCCTGCCTGCCCCTGAACACAGCAGCTCCAGTGGTCATGTGCCCACTCAGCGGCACAACATTGTCCCTAACAAAGCGCCCCTTTATGGAGCTTGGCTGCTGTGTTAGCAGCACAGAGATTTTGGCACTGGAGCAGCATCCCTTGGCCACAGCAGCCTTCAGCAAACCCTTTCTGAATGCTCGAGGAGGGAATTGGAGCCCTCTGTTCATTTGCAAGCCTGGATGTGCTGAGGAGCAGCGGCGCTGGGGATGCACCCACTGCGTGCATGGCCCTGGCACCTGGGCAGGCGAAGGAACAGCCCAGCTTGATAGCTGGGAAACTGCAAGAATTGCACAATGAATATGTTTAATTTGCCCCTCTGGGTTCAAGGCTGGTTAAATACGGGCTGCTCTGTGCCCCAAGAACAGCATTTCCTTGGCTCAGAGCTGGCTCTGCTTGCAGTCCTGTGGAAACCAGAGGAGAAGCAGATGAGTCGTGTGCTTGGGGACCTGCTTTGCTGAAGATGTCTCTGCTCCTTGCCAGCCCATCTCATCCTGAGGAAGGCAGCTACAGAGGCTGTTCTGCCTCTGGGAAGCTCCATGGAGGGGCATTTCCTTAAGGGAGGAAAACTCCTTTCGCTCTTCTCTGCCTTCCCAATTTGGACCCATCTCCTTCCCTTCTCCTCCCCACCATCCCCATGGCCCTGTTTCTCATCCAGTGCCAACAAGTTCCTTCCACCTGAAAAAAATTACTCAGGTTGCTGCTCTGCCTCCAGATACAGAAAAGTTTGTATTCCCAATTTCTTTAATAATCTAGACAGTTAAATTAGAATAATATTAAAGGGCAGTTTAGTGAGGATGAAAAGCAAACAGTGCTGCCAACTTCAATAGAAAAATATATTGAGTAAGGTTTTCATGAATTACACAGTAATCTTAAAAATCACGGTTAAAATGACTAAACTGGTCCCTTTTTCATTTTGTGTTCTGATTTCTGGGTCTTTAGGGTATAACCATAAAGTCTAGAAAATTACTGTTAATAAAAATTAAGAGAGGAGCTCGCGGAGTTTCTCGTGTCATTGCACGCTTCTGGCACTCAAGGCTGGAGAACACTCAGACATCATAAGACTCAAGATAAAAATCATGCGAGCTGGCAACACTGCTCCAAGACTCCCCAGAGACTCTGTACCTTCTTCAGGGAGCACAACTGTGTTTTTAAAGCTGCACCATTGCAAAATTAATCAGGGGAGAGAGGATCAGATGGAATAAATGGGAGGGAGTTTTGCAGTGTCTGGGGTTTATGGCCGGAGGAGGCTGACTCATGGCTCGCTGCAGCTCTGGTGCATGTCCCGTCCTGCTGCTCGTTCTGAGCCCCAGACACGTCTGAGATGAGATGAGGGCACGTTGTGTGTCTTGACTTCCTTGGGAGAATCAGCAGAACTGGTGTCGCCTGGGTCAGGGAGATTAAACAGCTTCTTATCAGGAGAGCGGTGCAGCAGCAGGGAGTTGAGATCTCTACATGACCACAGCGCAGGCAAGCCTTGTTTTCTTCCCTCAATAAAGAGAAAGGCCAATTTTCATCTCCATCCAGCCCCGGCAATATTTCTGGAGTTAGTTAAACTCCTGTTTGTGACCGCAGAGTTATACTTAGTCTGTCAGACCCTATTGATTTCCAAGTGTCAAAATTTTATTGCAATATTATTAAGTACATTATAGCTGTTTGAATAGTACTTGCAAGGCTCTGTTCCCTGGCTGATCTGTGAATGATTTACAAACTGCTGCTGGTTTCTGAGCTTACCATTAGCTTCTGGACCATGTAGTTATTTGGAAATGTGTATAATTCCAGCAAATCATTGACAGCACACGAAGTGTTCCTGTACAGAGGGAGATGTTCTAAAGCATGGAGGTGCTACATGAGTGCCAAACGAGCACTGAAAGGCTGGAGAAGCTCAGCTTCCATGTCCTGTATGTACAACCCTCTAGGCGAGTTGGTTATTTATGATTTGTGGAGTGTAATCAGCCACCTCGGTTTTGATTTAGTGATTTGATGGTTACAGCAGGAAAACAGTGTGAAGGGAAGAGCAGAGGGTGAGTCCTGCCACCACCAGCCAGGCAAAGCCTGGATCTTGCTCCTTGGGGTCCCAGACTGATTTTCCCCATAATTCCATCATGCTTTGGTCAGGAATGTGGAAGGAGTTTTGACTGTCCTCAGCAGAACCAAGGGGCCGTGAGCTCCCCATGGGTGGAGGAGGAGATGTTTCTGAGGGTTTTCAGTGCTCCTTCCCATGTCTGTAGCAAAGGGGTTGAATGAGACGTAGCTCTTTGACAAGCTGTGGTCTCAAAGTTGTCAGATGGGGGAAATCTAGCGAGGGTGCCCAAGTTTACTCCAAACTGAGTCCCTCACTTCACTTGGAGGGAGGCTGGTGTGCAGCTCTGACTGTGCTTGTGCTTGTTTCTTTAGGGTATATTTGAAACAAGCACATGGCAGAAGCCATGTGCTTGTTTCAAATATACCCTAAAGAAATGTGTGGAGCAGGATTTAAATTTTTATTTTGTGACAGTAGTGCTAGAAAGATAAAGGGAATAACTGTAAACAGCTGGCATGGGTTGGAGGTGGATGGAGAACATGTTGGTATTTGTTAGAGATGAGTTTTGGAAACAGAGTTTCTAATTCTTCTTTCATTGATATTGTACAATTTAGGGATAACTTCATGATGGTCTGTACAACCCTGAGAGGAAAATGGAGTGAAAAATGTCTTCCCACTCAAAAGAAGGTGTTTCTTGGCAGATGCATTCTGGCCGTGGCCTGTAGGTTGCAGCAGTGTATGCTTTTCATTAGAACGTGCCACTTCATCCTTTGTTTTCCCACAGTGGAATTCCCCAGTGAGATAAACCAACTTGTATTTGGCCGTATCACTTAAAAAAAGAATAAATAACCAGCTTTGATCTTGCTGGTGTGACAAACGGATGTTATTTCTCCAGCTTTTTGTCTGTGGGTGTGAGCTATGCTGAGCCCTTTGGACCAAGTGAATCAGCACCACGAGGTCCAGCAGCACAGCAGAGCCTTCCCAGCAGGGTGGGAAAACAATGGGAGAGACTGGGACACACCATGAGAAATGCTGGGAAAAACTGGCCCCGGAGGTTGCATCCCATTAGGTCAATTAAATTTCTGTATTTTCTATTATTTTTGGATCTGAAGTTTGCAAAAATCCATGTAGTTGTCTGTTAATCCAATGTATCGTGCAGCAGTGGAGGTGTGCAAATAATGTCCCAGCACACACAGGACTGCAGTGAGAAACTGCTCCTCTTCAATCTGATCCTATCATGTGCTACAGAAATTAAAACTTTAGCAGATGGCACTGATGTAACTCAGCTGCAAAGATAGGAATCAACAACAACTTCATATGTCAGGTTCATTCACTTTGTTGATTTCTCACAAAATATGAAATATTTTTTTACTTTGTGACTGTAGTGCTGGAAAGATAAAGAGAATAGTTGTAAGAATAATAGCTAGTAGGTAAGAAAAATAGTACAGACCAAAATTGGATGCATATTTAAATGACAAAATGTTCTGTTTTTCACCAGGAAATGCTGAGAGGAATCCAGCACTTTGTAAAGCTAGTCATAAACATAAAGGAATATATGAATGCCAATGGAAGTTATTGACTGAACAATCTCCTTTTTGGTGGGAAATGTTTTATCAATATTTATGCTGCTCTGCTTGAAATACTAAAGGCAGAATGGAAAAAAACAGTCAAAACTCTGAAAAATTTAGAGCATGTTTTCAACTGGCTGAGAACCAGAAGTCATCATGTGATTTTTTTAAAAGAAAAAGCAGTCTCTGTTTCTCCAGATTCATTTGGCTTAAGGCCAGAAGGGACCTTTAGATCATTTACTCTGGCATTTTGTTTAATGAGGGCCAGTTACCCCTATATTTAGCCTGAAAGCTTATATTTGGTGAACTTTTTTCCCAGAAATGCAAATAGCATCTAGTTTTGACTTATATATACTGAGAGCTGCAGAACCCACCATTTCCTCTGTAGTTTCTACAAGCAATTTGTAACTTTCCCAATTAAAATATGGTTTTGATTGCTCCCTTAAAACTGTGTCTTCACATTTCAGACCTTGCTCCTTGTCATGCTTTGCTGCTATAGACAAAAGGGTCCTCCAGTTTTTTCTCCTTTTGTGTGTATAAACACACTGCAATCACCTTTCCATTGTTTTGCTGCTTCACCAGATTGATTGAATTCCATAAAAAATATATAAGATATTTTACTAAATTATTTTAGACTTGTTCTTTATTCAAGTTTTCAGCAGCCTGAAAAAAATGCAAGTGCTAAAACAGGACAGTTTTGCTGGTGCTGTGTGCAGAGGTAAGAATCCACCCCCAATTCTCTTCTTTTAGAATATCCAAAGGTCAAATTTGCTTATTTGCCTCTTTTTTTTTTTTTTTTTTTTTTTTTTGCTCCTTTCCTAGAATGAGGGCTCACATTCAGTTCTTTAACTCTTTCCCAACTCTCTGCTTCATGTGGTCCTCCTTGCTGCCAGTGTGACCCACGTTCCTCACTGGTAGCTCTGAAACTTTGGGTTTGGGTGAATTAAACACACCTTGTTTTCAGGGCCCAAAGTTGCTAAATAATGCATGTTGACGTTTACAATTAACCCCTTATTTTCTGAAGCTGATGCTGCACGTCAGATTGCTGAAGCTTTGCGGCCATTGGTGTGGTTGCCTTGCAACCACACCGTGCCACAAACAGCCTCTCCTCTGCAGCTGTTTGATCCTGTTTTTATAACCAGCCTGTTGTGCTCTGCCGAGCCCCGTGACTCACCAAACTCCGCGTGTTGCATCTCTGGGGTTGTCTTTATCAAGCAAATCTGTAATCTCATCAGAGAGGGATATCAGATTTATATGGTGAGGCCTGTTTACCGTAAAGCTGTGACTGCTGGCGTTAATTATATTTATGTCCTTGATTATTTTAATTAATTATCTTTATTAATTGGTGTTTTTATCAGCTTTGCCTTGGCTGGCACTGATGCTGGCCAGCTGGCTCACGCTTGAGCTCCACTTGACTCTTGGCGCCACGCGAGCTGTCGTCCACTTTTCAGGAGTTTCTTCTGGGTTAGCAATATTTACTGAAAACCAACTTCAGCAGCTCGACCTTTGTGCCTCAGACACTCAGTGGCACTGGGGTTCTCTGGGCCCTTCCTCTCCAGAGGCAAGAGCTTTCCTAATCCGCGTTGGGAGGGGAGCTGTCATCACAGCACTGTCACCCAGGAGTTCCTCTACGTCATGGCAGCTTTCATCTTAAATTGTCAGATGTTGTCACCTTTGAGTTTTTCTGTCATTACTGAGCCATTGTTTTAGTTCTACTCCTTACTGTGTGGATAAAATCAGAGGGCAGGAGCATTTCCTCTCAAACTTCAGGACAGGTGTGGGAGATATACGAGCTTCAGCAACCACCAGTCTCCCAAAGCCTTCTCTTGTGTGCAGATTTCTGCAGTTCTGCCACAGTCAGAGGCAGTGAATCACTCCAATCTGTCCTGTACCGAGGCCAGCATTACTCTAGAGGGCTCAGCCACCAGGAATCTCCCAATGATCCATGTGGGCTGACATCCATTCCCCCACCAGCACAGGCCATGGCTGTTCCTGGGGAGCAATATCGGCCTTGCGTGGGCTGTACTGGAGACTTGTGCTGTGACGTTTCCATGTGAGCAGCACTAAAAACAGCCTCAGGCACTCTGTGAGGCTTTCAAACAGAGCCTCTATTTAATTTGGTGTGTTATGGAAAACTCTGGGCAAGTTTTCCACTCAGAGACATTATATTTTAAGGGCACTCTGTGAAGTACAGCCTTCTTTTTTTATCATTTATCTCCAGGAAAATAAATAGAAGTCCTTATAACAATTAAATACCCATCTGTTAGTCTCGGGAAGCCAGGGGTATAATGCCAGAAAAGTAAACCAATCTTTTCATCAGTTGTTGGGTATTTAGATTCAGCGATCATGAAGACAGTTCAGTGAAACACTTATTCTGGTTTATATGACTAAAGGAGAGGGAAAATCATGCCAGGAGAACCATTTAGGTCCAAATCCTGGACATGATGGAAAAGAAATTAAAAGCAAAGTTGTCCAGATTCCCCATGGAACCATCCATCTACAGATTCTCTTCCTTCTTGGAAGTGCAGGTGGCATTGTGGGAGAATTGCAAATGGACCAATAGCACAGAATGTGTGATCAGAACAAAATTTGTGAGTGAGAGTGAAGAATTTTGCCAAAGAATCTGGTAATTTAGAGCAGGTTTGAAAATCTCTGTCTCAGCAATGAAGTAGGAGTCTCATTAGCAGGACCTCCAACCACTGCACATCCCTGTTGCCCGTTGTTCTCGGAAGAATCTCCTGTACCAGCCATGGATGCTCTGACTTGGACTGGATTCACAGAATCGTTTTAAATCCAGCTAACAAATGCCAAAATCTTGACTGAAAAGTTGTGATATAAGAAGCACTTGTTAAAGCTGCCTGCAAACATATCTCTCATCATCCCCGTTTTGCATACCCAGAGGTTAGCTCAAATAACTGACAATAATGTCAAGCATATCTTATTTATGCCATAATTATCTTTACTCACATATGTCACCAAACAGAATTGTTTGCTCAGTGCTTTAAGAGTCCTTTTAGAGATAGGGAGATGTGGAAATGTCTTTCTAGGATGAGTTTAGGAGCATCTGAAAGAAGCTGCAGCTGAGGAGAGGCTGGGATCTGCACAGCTGTTTGTGCTTCCAGCTGGGTTTTGTGTATTCTCCGGGTGGAGCAGACATTGATAGCTGTTCCCTTATAAAATATGTAACAGTACTTTATGACCTCATATATTTTCCAGTCCTAGGGCCTGATCCAGAGTCCGCTTGGCTCCCTGAGAGGCTTCCAGTGCCACCAGTAGAGCGCTATCAAATTCCTAATGAACCAAGGCTAGTGAGGGGTAATTTAGGGCCATTATCTTTGTAGGGTTGCATATGGTTCGGTGATGCTCCAGCATTTGCCTCCAGAGCTCTCTCCCTGCTGCTTCCCTTGCTTTCATGAGCTGCTTTTCACCACCCTTCAGAGGTTTGTACACGACAGCTCTGGGTCTCTTTCGCTGTCTGAGGCCATTGCCACCGGGTTGCGGCTGTGGTGTTCTCTCACCTCCTTGGCAGCTTCCCCAGAAGAGCTCCAGGCCCCATGGTGGTTGATAATGTCTGGTGACATTTGGTGGCACTCCTCGAGCCTTGTCAGTCTTGTCATACTCCCCTGTGTCACGAGTCGTCAACTGCAGCCTCCTCACTCCAACTGGATATTTAAGTTGTTGGCAAGGGTGGCTTGTGGGTCAGTCTGTGCTTCCAAAGCCTCGGGAGTGGATGGCAGGGAGAGCACACTGGAGCTCTGTCGGGAGAGCTCTGCAGAGCCTTCCTCAGAGGCTCGTTCCCACACACAGGGTGTTGCCTGAATTTGGGGCATGGGGAATGGAGGCGAAGGCAGGAGCCAGACTGCTGAAAGCAGAGAGACTAAAACCAGCCAGAGGCAAGGGGGAGGTTCTGCGCTTGCTTGTGGGCTTGGAACTCAACATCCCAGTTGAAACCCATCTCTGCCTTCTTTAGGTCACAGAAAATACGGCTTCAAAGCCAGGATCCGGCCCTGCTGCCAGCAAATTCTGTGTGCTTCACTCAATATGAGCACAGCCTGCTCCAACAAACAAACATTGCTTTGCCTCTTCTGCAGCAGTCGGCTCTGCTGGCTTTCCCCCACTTTGGATAGGATCCAGAAGGGCTAAAGCGATTTCAAAGCTAGCACGGGTGTGCCAAGCCCATATACATCTCACCGGTTTGATGTGGTTGTGCTGGGGACTCCAAATATTTCACACCTACCGAATGTTTCTGGGAAATGCTGTTTCCACTCCTGCAGTTCCTGGTTTTTGCTCTTGTTTGTGCTTGTCCTTAGATCAAATGAGGCTAATGACTGAGGGATAGCCGTGCTTCCCAGGGATTTGAGGACTTAAATGGTTGAAAGCTATTAAGAGACTGCTTTGCTGTTGAATACGTTGAAGCCTTTTGCTGCAGGGGATCATCCTAAAGGCTGCAAGAAAACAACAGCTCTGTATTTTGACAACATCAACTCACAACTTTGTTTTAGAACAGACTTTTTCTGATCCTAATGTAGGTCATGGCTGCTAGTTAATTTGTTCCATATGCCATTATGATGTAGAATACATTCAGAAAAACAGGGTTTTCCCAGGGTGAGCAAAAATTATGTTTACTAAGCAGTTATAGTCCGGTTTACTTTTTTCTTTTCTCCCCTGTGCTTTCCCATGCTTTGCTTCACCCTCTTCCTTTCTTGTTTTCCTGCACTGGTAGCCTGTTACACACGACTGGGGTAACCAGTTTAACTCCCTGTGCTCTGCAGACCTCTGGATGTGCAGGCAGAGTGGACCCATCCCAGTCTTGTTAGGGCTCTTCTGCAGCTCCCTCGGGCGCCAGACACTGCATAAACCAAGGCAGCGCCTTATTTCAGTAAGTTGTGTATTTGAGTAACAGTTTTAAGGCTTGGTGATGGTAGAAAAGGGCTTTGCATGTGGCCTCTCCAGTGCTGTTGCAGTGAATTTGCCCTGGTATCACAAATCCGTGCAGAAGGATAAAAATCCTAATTGCTGTCACCTGAATGAAAGCCCCGCAGTCATGATTGCCATCCCAGAACTATTAATCATACAAGAGGTCACCAGATTCGTTTCTTCTATTTGGTTTCCAAGTTCTTTGGCAGATTTGAAAGAACTGCTGGAGCAAGGGAGATGGGGGGGTTTGGGGTCTCATCCCAGCACAGCTGCCTGGGGAATCACTCTGGGGGCACTAGCACAGAGGAGCTTTAACAACTTTTGTCCCAACCCCTGCTGCCATCACTCAAAACTTCACCTACTGTTGTACAGGCTCCCTGTGTGCCTGAAAGATATTTCTGGCCACTTGAACTAAAGAAATTCAGGCCCTTTGAAGACTGCAGAGATGGGAGAAAGAATAATTATCTTTTATATACATATATATATATCTTTTTAAATATATATATAATTGAACTTCTGTTTCTATTGGTTTTTCAATTTTGTTTTACAGTGGTTGTGCTAAAATGCCACGAGACAAAAGCATTGTAGTATGGGTCCTTGCTGTGGAAAAAAATATTGAAAATGTAGTAAAACTGTAGGATATATGTCCAAGTTGAAAGTTTAAGCCTTTCTCCTGGAGTGTCTTTGTCATCTTCTAAGTCAGCCACATGAAGGCTGTGCTCACCATGATGTTGGGAGCCTGTGCAGTAAAAAAGGCAGTGAAAAAAATCACATTTTCCCTGTTTAGTTTGTAAGTTCATTGTATTGCATTTCCAGGAAAACTTGATTTTTACAGCACATTTGAGAGCAGATCCTCTGTTAGAATGGTGTAGCTCCACCTAAGCCAGTAGATCTCAGCTGGTTTGTGGTGATTAAGGGTGGCACTGAGCCTCCACACTCTGTCAGAGGAACCAAAATGTTTGGTTTCTCTAAAGAAAAATGGATATCTCTTAGCTATTTAAATCTGAAAACAAAATCTTGAATTAATGTGCTCCACACCAGCAAAAGGGGCATTTTATCACTTTCACCCTATGTGTGAAAATGTTGTACAGTTTTCCAAGCAGTGGAAGTGTGATCAACAGTGACACAGAGACCGTGTGCCTTTTATACAAAAGAAACAGCACAATGAGAGAATGTAAATATTTATTAAAAGACAAAATAATGGATGTAAAACTATCTTACAGTTGACACATATGGATGCTATCACTACGGATATTATATAGAGAGAGAAATAATAAAAATAAATGCCCCTTACAGGGACTTTGTCACAATCTAGTAAAATGCCACAGTACAGTTTGGTTCTGCAGTTTTAAATTCAGGAAATCTCTCTCAGGATTACATTAGCAACAGCATTTCATACCTGTGCCCAGCAAGACACAGCTTTCCCCCCCTCAGACCTGTCTCATGTTGGACCACAACTTCCATTCCTTGTTATGACCAACTCTCCTCACTCTCATGGTGTTAAATTCCCTTCTCATTTCCATGGAAATGGAAGGACTGAAGGATGTCGTTCCCAGGTCACAAGGTCAGATTTCCAATCAGATCATCAGAATTAAAAGGCAGTTTGATAAACCAAATTTTCCACCTGAAAACACAGTATTTATAATAGTTGTAATCTTTGTAAATTATTTGACCCAGTTTTCATATAGAAATGTCCTTGCAGCACTGGCATTTTTTTTCTTTCACTTTTCAGTGCCTATTTGCAGTTTCTTGCTGAGACATAAAACATTATCATGTAAATGGTAGTTTCCTTAGAAAGCAAATCCACTGGGATTTTTAATTAGAATATCTTTGTGAACATCTGAACCAAACTGTAGCACACTGTGAAGGCTGGAAGTGATGCTGAGCAGTACTGCTCATGTCGTTATTTCACATTTGCCGTTAGAACTATTTGGCAAAGATAAGATTTCAAAATACACAGCTCAGTCACATAAAAGTTCCTGCAACTGTGACAAAGTGAGGGAGCTTGAAACATATACAAAAACCTTCTTTGGAAGAAGGCGCAGGGCAAAATGTGCAATGAGAAATTATATTAGTGATCTTTAATTTATTATGAGGGCAATTTCCAGAATGCAATGTCAAGGTCCTTCATGTTTATGAACATTTTCTGCACTCACCTAATAATTGAGAGCCAAGGAGAATTTATCAAATTAATTTTAGTTTTGGCTGGAGAGTTAGACTTTTTAAAGAATGCTAATGATTTTGCCCAGACATTAATAAATCTGCAGTAAGGCCCAGCATGCAAAGAAAAATGAGGGGACATTTTTGTCCTTCATTCCCTTTCCCTCGGAAGGCTGGAAATGCTATTTGTGTGTGCTGCTGGTGCTAGGGCCAGATTTCGGAGTGTGGGGAACAGGATCCACATGGCAGTGCAGGTTAGAGACAGCTCTAACAAACGTCAGGGTTATCCTTTGTCTGTGAGGAGATGCTGTTGTCCCATGACTGGAGATCTGAACAGCAGCAGCACCTCCACGAAGCAGAGCCAGAGCTCTGGAAGGCAGTAAAAGTGTCTGAGAAGGGGGGTCTGCACACATCCTCGGTTTTAGCTTTTTCCCCAGCATCTTTAATGGGTATTGCTGGAACAGGTGCTCGTGGTTTGCAGTCCTGGTGCACTCTGGCTCTTTTCAGGAGCTTTTCCTGAACTGCACAGCAACCCCAGTCCCTGGGCCCCCCCCAGGAATGGGTGTTACAGCCCCAAGGCTGTGTCCAGGCACAAATCCATTTAACTCAAGTGAGAACCTGAGCATCTCCAGCTCCCATTTGCCTCACTGGCAGCTGAAGACTTTAATCATCTTGCACAGGACCCTGAACATCTTTTGTAATCCTAAACGAGCCTAAACAATGAAGTTGACTTTAGTTTTTGCAGAAAAGTGGATGTTACTGGATGTGAAACCCAGAATACAGTTTAGTGTCTTGTTGCTACCTCTGGGGGGGGAAATGTAATTATATTGAGCTCTAAGTAACTTTGTTTGGGACAACTTATTTAGCCTCTCTGAAAGTCCCAGTCCATTCCCTAAAGGATTTAAAAATGAGTTCTGGTGTCCAGCCTATTGCCATGGCAGCCCTGTGAGGGTTTATGTGATACACAGCACAGCAGAGCTCCCAATAATTCCTCTGTAGGTTAATACTGAAAACAGAGCTCTGCAGGCCCAGGGTAATACACTCTGCAGAGGTACAGCAAAGCCTGGGCAGACATTTAGAGTGAGGGAAGGCAGTGGACAGAAGCCAAAAGCCTGGCTTTTCTCCGTTTTCATTTCCTCCTAAATACAAATACTCAACACCCATTGCTCTGTCCTGCCGTGTCACATGCTTGGATTGAATGCTGTGTCTGTTTCTGCTCTCAGTGATGGGTAAATTCCCAATGAACTGCTTTGGGACAGCACGAGGGTTTTTCTAGGTGGCATCATTCAAGAAGCTTCTTGCAAACTCCGTTTAAGTGACTAAAGGATTAACAGAGTGAGACACGGCGAGGAAAGCAAGCCCTGGGATTCGAAAGCAGCCAAAGCAAACATATTCTGGAAAAGAGACCTAAGGATCTTTGATACCTTTGAGTAGTTTGGGGCTTTTTTAAGAGCTGGAGTGCTACTTCTCTCAACATGGGTTATGGGTGGGGTTCAGGAATCTTTCTCTGCCCTCCAGCTTTCTGTACATGGATTTTCTCCCCATAGAAACAGCAAACACTCTCTTTCCTGGGCAGGGTCAGTGAGGACTGTGGGCTCAGGGTGAAATCTCTCCAGCATTATCTGATGTCAAATGTGCATCTGGGTTGACTCCCAGGTCCATTCTCATCTCTTTTGAGTTGTAAAGCCATGGCAAAGCTCCAGAAAAGGGGTGGAACACCCTGTAAAAATTCAGAGTGCTCGCTTCACCCAAATCCTTAAAATCTGAAGGTATTGTCTAGGAGTTTGCTGTGCAAAGGAATTGTGGTATAGAAGGCAACAACAAGACGAAGAAATTTAAGTGGATGGACAGAGACATTTGTAAAACCACCTCTTTTCTATCTCAGCATAAATTCTTTCTGCTTCTCTTTCTTCCATTGAGGTTATGGGCCTAAGTGGAGCAAAATACTGGGATCATGTTCTTTCACAGGTGTTTATGTAAATGAAAACTCAGAAATACCAGGTGAGGCCTTGATTCTGCAGAGAGAGGGCACTCCTGGGGCTGTCTGCTGGTGTGCAGACCCCAGGGGTTGGTGTAGCTCTGTGCAAGAAATGCTGCAAAAAGACATTCTGCCCTCGAGGGTGTTATCACCCACCACGGCAGAATTCACACTGCTCTTTCTGCTCCTGTAAGCTGGGAAGAGCTGAGTTGGAATTTTCCATCAAGATGCTTTTTCTAAAGAAAATACAATTCCTGAAGGCGGGGGAGATAGTGCTTTTTTGCAGTTTTAATTGGAAAAAAAAAATTTGCTTTGGGAGTTACAGGCTCATGCTGCCTTGATAAACACAAATATATTCTGGCAAAAGGAACAGCACTGACGTGTCATTTCCTTGTGAGTAAGCAGGAGATCTCTGAGTATCGGTGAGAAGAATCAGATTATTCCTTTTTGGCTACCTCATACTAGAGAAAATTTCCCTACTTGAGCATCTTTAATAGGCACTTCAATGCTTTCTCATAAATCATTTAGAGTTTAAAGGGTTTTCTCAATGCTTTGAGAAAAAGCGCAGAGGAAAGGAACCCTTATCTGGCACTTGTTGACATTGCAAGATTTTTGCCCTACGAGATAACAAGGATCAGACCCAAAGTGTCTGATCTGTGGGTCTTTACATGAGAGAAGCGGCCCTCAGTGTGCCAAACTCCACATCTGGCCAGCAGGTCAGCACATTCGTGGGAAAAGGCACGTTCCATTCCGACTTGTAACACACAACAAATGCTTGTTGGTTTCAAAAAACCCCACACCCCAAAACACAAAGATTTACTATTCCAAAAATAAATTGCATGAGGAAAGAAAAGAAAAAAAAAATAAAAGGAAGGAAAACTTTGTTTTATTTTTCTGTAGAAGCCATAATCCCGCATGATGGAAACAGTAAAAAATCAAGCTCATAAGGATTTCTGATGATGGGATAACCGTAGGTTCTTTGTTCTGAATATAAATTGCTACATTAAAATGTGCTCATAAGAGCTACAGCTTCAGTGTGAGTAGCCAAGAATAAGAAACTCAGCTTCACAAAATGACACCTAATGTGAAAGCTGTCCAAAAGACATTATCTACACTCCAAAAAAGGCCCATTTGCTTTTGAAGCAAAAGAATGGGTAAAAAATGCAGAGTGCACCAGCCACTTCTTGTTCAGGAGTGGGCCTGTATATGGATTTCTAAATTGGTGCTGCTTTATTAAAATCCTCTATAAACCCAGTCAAGCCAATTCCATGAAAATCAGCTTTTGCTGGTTTTATTTTCCTTTGTGGACCAATATGGGTCGTGACAGGACCCCTCTAAGCTGCTGCAACCATCCTTTCTTGCTCTGGAGAAAAGCCAAGGGGGAATTTTTGCCCTGTGCATTCAACCACAGAGCTGACACCAGGCTTTTCCCCACTTTCCCTGGACATGGGTGCATTTGCAGATTTGCTTTGAGTGCCATGAGCACAGGAGGAGCAGTTCTACCAGCTGCAGGGAGAACACTCAGCATCTACCCCTTATGCTGGAGTGAAGCCAAGATTTTGATAAACAAAATCTAAATGATATAGATTAAATTTCCATTAACTGATTCTCACTTAACTTATGCTGATTTGATGTCAGTGCAGTTCCAGGGATATACAAACAGAATTTGAAATGATGAAAGCCTTTTGGGAGATCAGAACTGAAAGCAGTGTAATTTTTTTTCCAATGTAAGTAAAGCTGGCTTGAAACTAATTGTATTAGGCTTTATACCCTTTCTGCTAGAGCAGCTGAGGATATGAATGTTTTAAATTAGGGAAGGCAGTTTCTGGGTAGAAATGAGCCTTGGTGGCCGCTCCGACAGACAGGTAGGGAGAATCAGCTCAACACATTTCATGAATTCAGGCGTCAGGTAAAGGAGAGAAATCCTATTAGTGCCCAGTTAAGAGAATGGCTGTATCATGAATTCAGTGCTTATTAGAGGATCCAGAGGGACTCCTAGCATATGGATGCAAATCCACAGGAAATGAGGTCCCTGAATTCCAGAGCTCACTGAAATCACTGTTTTTGTGGAGGTGCTCTCAAATATGAATGGAGAGAAATTGGTCTCATTTGTATTTCTGTAAATCAAGAATAACCGCAGAGCAAGGAGATGGAGTCATCATTCTCAGATATTTCAACAACTCCCATGGCCTCAGAATGTGAGGGTTTCTGTATCTACGTGGATCAATTACTGCCTGTGAGCTGGGGAGATGCTAATATCCTCATTTCCCAGGCTGCATCTGAGACAGGGAGAGACTGGAGCCCAGTTCCCTAACAAGATTTAAATGTATAATTTCTATTGGTTTCACTACAAATCAAGGGACTTTAGATGCTCTGTACTAGGCAGGTTTTTTTCCAGAAAAGATGTGCTGGAGGATGGAACTGAGCTGACATGTTTTGCATTCATGGTTGCCTCTTTACTCACAGAACCTGCTGCCCCAGCTGGGGAGGACTGTGGCTCTTCCTCACTGTGTAGCAGCCTGCAGGAGGTAAATGGGAAGGGGAAGGAGGGGGAGAAGGATGTTTTTGTTTTCCCTTTGTCATTTTTGGAGTTGATCAGATGTTGCAGCATTCTGCAAGAACGGGGTAAATAACAGAATCCATCGTCTGATGGCAGCTGCTCGTTTGCAGTGTCTCACTTCAGGGCGTTGTTTCTTGCTTGTGTTTCCAGAGAAATTTCCTCCTGGGGTAATGATGAAAAACTAGTCACAAATCAACACAATTCAGAATATATGAGAATCATAAAATATTGCAAAATAAAGCAAACAATACAAAAGCTCAGTGCTTTCATCGTGCATGGTAAGGCCTCCAGAACACCAAGGAATTTTGGAACTCTTTCAGGGACTCAGAAATCATGGAACTTGGATATTTTTCATCTCAAGGCTTTTCCTTCCCTCTTTCCTTTCTCCTCCCCAATGAATCACTCAGTAAAAGAATACATTACCTGGAAACACAGCAGGAGTCTTGGCCTTAGTGTAAGAGAGCAGATTATAATGAGTATCATACTAAAGGAGAGGGAATAAAGAGCACCAGCAGCCAAAAGAGATAGGCAATGTGAGGGATATGGTGTAACTCAGACAAGATGTCAGTGATGGGCTGGAAATAAAACAATGTCAGACACTGTGAATTAATTATTCTTCTGTAAAAACAAACCAGTGGAGCAACACAGCCCCCAGTTGTACTGAGTCATGAGGTCTGGCTGTCAGACAGGGAAGTGGTCACTCCATGCTGCCCCAGGGCATGTGTGAGAGGCTGCTGGGGACTGGGAGTCTCATCGCAGGCTGGGCAGGTTCTCAGAGCAGTGGAAAAATTACAATTTCCATAATAATCCCTTTGTATAGAAGAGCTCATAAACCCAGCCAGAGAATTTTGCTTTAGGCTGTAACTGAGCTGACAAGGTCTCAGCACAGGAGCGAGTGCATCCGGTGGGGAATGCTCTTCCTTGTGGAGAACGAGGCTGGATTTAATGAATGAGGGAAGGTAAGGCCATAATTATTCTCTTGGAGGGAAGGAGAACAAGCAAACCGTTTAAAGACACACAATAGCAGCTCCCAGGACTGCTGGGAAGTGCAGGTGTGCGTTACACCTGTCAGAGGTGTATCTGCACGGTCACAGAACTGCTCTGCTTCATGGCAGGGTTGGGTTTCATGCATTGCCTGGCACTCTGAAATGTCTGAGAAAAAGTCCTGAATGTGCCCAGGCCTGAACTTTATCTCCTTCAAAGCAGGACACCCTCCACCTTTCTGTTGCACCCCTGACTGTGATAATCTCACCCTCCTTAGATGGGGAAGGGTGGAGGTCAAGAATCCCACCCCAAGTGTCCACAGAGTAGAATCTGCCACCACATCTTACTGTCACTGTCACCCTCTGGGCAGCTGTAGCAGAACAGCCTGCAAGTGGTGTTGGAGACTGAATTACCCAAAGCCCTTGGAGGTTTGTAAAGATGCCCCAGTGTTATTTACAGATAATTTGAAAGCAAATCCGTGCTCTTTATTCCATGCTGACAGTGCTTCCCATCCCGACAGTCAGTGTTCATTAAAAAGCAGCCATTAACTGGAGGAGAGGTGAAACAGGGACAGGGGCACGCAGTCAGCTGGGTGGGCAGCATGGGTGTGAAGTTTCTATCTGCATCTTTTCTAAGTTATCACATTTTTCCCCTCCAAGCCAAGATTTAACTGAAGAGGTGGGTTCAGAGTCACACTGTCAATTCCCTTGCTGAGCATTTGGCTTGTGAACACTTGGGGTTTCTGAGGGCTTCTAAAGGGAACTGCTGCAGGCTCAGATGTAATATTTTACAGCAAAAAAAAAAAAAAATCTAACTCCCCTTTTTAGTGTTTCCATCTTCTGGGCTTACATTGTGTGTACATGGAGTAGTTGATAGCCAAAGGAGATGACTTTTTTTGGCTGGGATTTTCAGAGAGACTGGAGAAGCACCATTACCAGTTATCAGTGATGACAAATGCTGTTGGAGCTGTAACTTTCACACAGAACAAGAAGGGGTTTAACAAGTCACTGCAGGGGGAACGAAGCGTTGAAGCTGCAGCTCTTTGAGCACCCCTTGAGCTGCTCCTTCCCAGCTACTCAGTAAATGAGCAAAGCCTCTGTTAAGAAGTGAGGTTTCTTGTATGCAGGAAATGCTGTACAGCTCGAAACAGGCAATTACTGTCAAATAATCGAGTGCCCAGAGGCTCCTGCTGAGGGTAATCCCTCAGTAACCCCTGCCCATGCCCTTTGAAGAGCCCAGGCTCTGACTGCTGCTCAGACACAGAGGCTCAGCAGCACACTGAGCTCTCAGGGGCTGTAGGCAGCACAACAATTTATTCTTTCACCAAAATCTTCCTATGAAATTTTCATCAGTGGCAGATGGTGACATCAACGTGTACATCACCACTTTGAGCAATTCAGGGGTTTTATTGCATTCATGAGCATGAGACCAAATGGGTCACTCACACCTTCCTTGGGTTAGTGGACAAGCAGAGGTTCAAACCCTGCAGGTGAAACCCAATTTCTCCAGTCCCCTGTTGTGCTTGGACCTGAAAGAAGAGTTTCTATAACTCACTAACTTGCAGGTGTGAGGGAATCCTCTTCTGCTTGTGCATAGCCTGAGCAGGTCATGCATTTACCTGCTGGGTGGATTTTTACACACATTTTGGAGTCCTGTGTGAAATGTGCTTCAATATTTTCGCCACTGAGTAATCGAAAACCATCTTGGAACTTTTTCAAAGGCTCACTAGCAAAAGAGCTCATTTTATCTACATACATATGTTAGTCTGTGATTTGAAATGCCTGCTTTGTGGATTGGATCCATCCAGATATCCTCAAACAGCCTCTCTCTCAAGGGGTCCCTGAAGCTCTGTCAAGCTGGGATTTATCTCTCTGGAGTGTCACAGCCCAGAAGAGGGACAGTGTGATGCTGGTGGCACTCAGAAGGGCCCCTGCACTGACAATTGCACAAAATGCAAGTGGCAAAGGGGCAGTGGGACCATGGGGCTGCCTGCTTGAAGATGTTCACCTCCCCATGGTGACATTGGGGCCAGGCTGCACATCAGGTTAATGCTAAAACCATAAGGAATTAAGGTCAGACACCTTCAGTGGGGTGTCCCAGTGAAAATACTGGTTTTAAATGGGACACCAATCTCCCTGTCTTAGGTGAGGACAGAGGGTAAATGTGTTGGGGAATGATGAGTGGCCTGAAGTGCTATTGAAGTTTCCTTTCAGGCAGATGTGCAAAATCCGTCTGTTCTCTGCCCCCCTTCCCCTGCTCCAAACACAGATATTTCAAGGTTATAAATGGGGAGAAAATCTCTGGAGAGGAAGATATTGCAAATAAAATCTAATCTATAAATGTCTCTCTTTAAAGGCACAGCCCAAGCTCTCCATTTTATCTTCTTGACAAAGCAAAACAACTCAATTTTGAACTTGCTCACATTGATTTTACATCAGGGAAATTCCACCAATTTCTGGGAAATTATTGATCTAAGTGAGATCAAAATCCGTGCTTTTTCTTTCTTTTCCTTCAAAATTCTTTTTCACCTATTGATTATGGTTGTGTGATGTGGCTTATTGGCTCTGAGCTAATAATGACCAAGTGCTTTGGGACAAACCAAATTGCTTAATGGGCCACAACACCAGAATTGATCCCTATAATGACCCAGAAATTAATTAAAGTAATCATTCTCACGCAGTCACGAACCAGGGAGTCTCCAGGATTGTCACCTACCTGGATACAGTATTTAAGCCCATGTAATTCCAGCTGTTGAAAATTTGAAGGGATCATCCACATCTTCCATCTCTGAGTGGGGTCAGCAGGCCATGCCCTGCTGGGCCAGGTCTCTCTAGCACAGTCAGGATCAAGCCAACTCTGAGCAACAGCAGTTTCTTGCCCTTGTTTGTTCTTTTTTTTCCTTCTTTTTTGGGGGTCAGATGGTTCACATTTATGAAAGGACATAGTTCTTCTTCATCACTGAGAGCCAGTAATCATTTCTTGCAGCGTTTACAAGTCTTGGTGTTTTTTAGAATATATTTACAGCGCTTGACTTCCTTGGTGAGCAGATCCAGATGTAGGATAAGAGCTGCAGCCCAGGCAGGGTGTGTGCTGAGCAGAGCTGTAGCTTGTTCTGCCCAGTCCAGGGGGAGAAGGCTGCGGATTAATTGTGTGTAATGACACAAACCCTCATCAAACGCATGCAGGAGCTTGCAGGGCAAACCAGAGCCCAGGCTCAGCTCTGGAACGGGCTCATGGCAGGGGCAGCTCTGTCTTGCTGGGAGAGTGAGGGTGACTTGAGGCCATGTGAAGTGAGTGTGTGGCAGCTGCTGGCACTGCTGGAGCACTTGACCCCCTCCTTAATGCCTTTGGATGAATCCACTTGAACATACTGGTTTTTGAGGCTAAAATGTCTGATTTCTTCTCTGCTCTGACTGTCCATTAGTTTCGCCAGTTTACCCAGTTGTCCCTCATTCACAGAGGCTACAGTCAGCAGCAGGCTGGACCCCATGGTTTTGTAAGAATGTTTTTGGTTTTTTTTACAGTATCCTTTTTCTGTAATCCCACATGGGCCTCTTTGTCCTTTCAGTGAAACCACTGCAAACCAGTGCACTCCTCCCATGTGCAGGGGTGTGGTGCAGAATGAGACATGGTGCTTAAAGGAGATTCAGGCCAGGAGGCTCAGAAATGAACATGTGTGTGGGAAATGCTGAGGCTGAGGGAGAGAAATGCTTCCACAGAAGATGGGGAGTACACATTCATGGACAAATGGCCCTTCCGTCCTCCAGCCTGCACATTAACTGAACAAAAGCAGTGTCCATTCCACATCCACACCCATCCCCTCTTTCTCCACCACCTGGGTTTTGGGATTCCTGGCAAAACTCTTGCTGTCAGGGTGGTATTTCCTCTGGCACATGGAGTAACACTTCTACAGTTACCCAAGAAGTCCAATTCATACAACCCTGCTCCTCCCTGTGGGGTGAACCAAATCTGGGGACCTCTGGGACATTTTCTTTAAAGTGTCTCTGTAATTTGAACTATCACACTAATGCAAAATCACCATCTGCTGTCTCTGTTCCATGTGGTGCAGATCCACCAAGCTCAGAGCCATTCAGGAACCTCTGGAGACTGTTTTATTGCCAGGTGATGAAATCCCAGAGAAGAAGGAATTAGAAATCAAGAGGGGAAACCAGAACGGCATGTGGTGTGGTTACTGTGCAGGGGAGGAGCAAAGTCAGGCAACTGGAAAATGAATTTGTTGCAGCTGTAAAGTCGGTAGTTATCTCCTGCACGAGGTTTCATCAGGAGCCATCAGTCTCATTCCCCTCTGTGGGCTTCACTGGGGTTGGCAGGGAGGGGGTTAAGCACTGCTGTTCAGCAGGAGAGGCCTCAGCTGCATACCCTGGGTACACGGGGTGCCAGGCAGGGACAGCTGTCCCGAGCAAGGGATTCCCTCACACACAAATTTAATTTGCTCCAGCGAGCTTGCTTGACTGAGTTCAGTCTGTGTGGAGGCTGGAGCTTGTGCAGGTTTGGGGTAGGGTGAAAACTGTGCTTTCTTCCTCTCCTATTTGCTTTTCTCTTATGAGAGGTGTTGGGTTAAATAGCAGTTTTTTGGAAGCTGGCTTTTCTGCCGTGCTCTCAGCCTAGTATTTTGGTGGGGGGTACAGTTTGGATGCTGATTCTGTGAAGCTGTTTTCTTACTCTCTCTGTGCCTTCTCCATGAAAGAAAAAATATCAAATGCGGAGAAGATGTCTCAGGAGATTAAATCAAAGAAGGGAATAGGAGGGAAAGAAACAAATACTGATGAAACAGCACAATAGATCTGAGATAAGATACCTTAATAGAAAGATTTATACAAAAACGTCCCCAGATTTCTGTATTTGAGTAGGTGGTGCCTGCTGGTACCTGAACCTTTAAGCACAGAGTTACTTTCCCCGGGGCAGACTCGGTCCTGGTAGTGGGAATCCACTGCAGCCCTTCTGTGCTCTGTCTGTCCTGCAGGGAAGGGAAGGGGGCTGTGTCACCTGGCAGTTTGTTTCTGCAAGCACAGAATATCATCTCAACAGTGTCCGGTATCCCAGGGCTTTGTAAGGTGTGGATGAATCCTCAGAATTGCTGGGAGAGGGGCTTTGTTTTAACTCCTCTGGCCAGCTGTGGTCTCTGCTTTGAAAACACTGCCCAGTGTGAATGAAGAGTGAGTGATCTCGGGGTTTGTGTCCCTGGGAAGGAGCAATTGATTGTACAGGGCTCATTAATTATGGATGCACACGTGTAAGAGGGAAACAGGGACATTCCTGGCCCTGTGCAGAACAGCTCTGCAGAAGGAAACAGATGCTGGATGTGTCTGTTTAGACACTCCCCGGGGTAGATGCCCAAGGAACGGGCTGAGCCGCGTGTCTGTCTGTCTGTCTGGTGTGCGGTAGGCACAGGCCAGCTGTGGATTAGCCTTGCCAAAGAAACAGAAGGATAATTGGGCTTTGGATGGCCTTTTAATTCCTAGACCACCCTTGCCTTGCATTTTATCCAATGCTAGAATGAAAAGATATTTTAGTGGCTGCAGAGTTTGGAAATCAGCAGCCAATCAAGCAAGCACTGGGGTGCTGCTGGGGATGCTGGTGCTGTCAGAGCAGCAGCAGGATGGCTCTGCTCTGTCCTGTGGGGCTGTGTGATGTGCTCAGACCAGGAAAAACACCCTGGGCCAGCCTCGGCTCGTGAAGGTCGCTGAGGGCTGCTCATTAGGCAGCAAAGATGAAAGTGCTGCTACCTCCCTTAATTCAAGGGCAGTAGATGGGGCTGGGATCGATTGTTCAGCAGTGCTGGAGATAATAAAGCTGAGATTTCACAGTGTCTGCCCAGGACATAGAGACCAGTGCAGAGCCTTAACTGTGCTCACAGGGAAGAAAAACGTGTAATTCCCTGGGAGCTTCAGCAAGCCCAGCAGGTCCCTGAGTGCTGCTCTGTTCCTCCATGTCCATCTGCATGCAGACACCTCTTGTGTCCAAGGGGGTGTAAATAACTTTAGAGGGGATTTTCTTCTCAGAAAGGTTAGGCAGGGCAAGCACTCAGGGTGGATAGCCCTGGAGGAATTAAAAGCAAAGCTTTTGCATGTTTCCCTTGTCAAATATATCTGAACTCTCCTGTTTTAATTTTCTTGCTCATAAACATGACTCATTTTTATAAACAAGAGGAGAAATCTTATTTCTGCTCCTAAGTCTTAAAGTGCAATTAGGAAGGCAATTCAAGGACTTGCCCAGTACTCACTTAGGGATAACAAGCATCGACCAATTAAATCCCTTTTGCTTTGAAAATTTGATTCCTTAAACACAAAGAAAAACTGTTACTGCTGTCTTTTCACCCTATTTTAAAAACTTAGAAAATATTTCATTTAATTTGGCACTAATTCATTTTAAGCCAATTTTATTTAAGCCATTTTCATCTTCAAATTCTCCTTTTTAATCTCTCACAGCTGTTGTACTGACACACTCCATGATCAATTTATGTCCCATCTTTCCATGCCCAGCAAAGACCAGTGTGGTGCTCTCTGTGCATTGTGGGCATAAATTAATGTATGAAAACCTGTTTTATTGATGTTGCTGTTTACCAACGTTACTTTTCTCCAGGGTGGGTGTGTGTTTGTGTGTAAAATCCCAGGAGTATTATATCCTGCGAGATGGGTTTGGGTGTAACGAGAAGATGACCCAAGGTTTAAACCAAAGCCAAGAGAGCGGAGCTTGTGACTTGGGGAAGCCTGGCGTTGATTAAAGTGCTGTTTGTGCAGCGTTAGCCCACATGGCTCCTCTGCCAAGGCACCTCTCACTGCCAGCTTGGCAGGGCTCTCGCTGTGCCCCTGTCACTGAGCTGTGCTCATGTCACTGAGCTGTGCCCGTGTCACAAAAAAGTTAAAAATAAGCTGAACTCCTATGCAGTGATTTCACGGAGATGCTGCACACCACGGCTCGAGGCTGCTCCTGAGCTCATACCCTTCTTTAGATGATGGCAGCTCCATTCAGAGACTTCTCTGGGAAAGGCAAACCCTGCATGCCCAAGCTCTCGAGTTTCTAAGCAATTAATTCCAGTGAGTGTGAACCAGTTTGTAACAGGAGTGGCTCAGGGGTCAGTGGAACAACACTCAGCAGTCACATCCATGAGTGACCAAATAATTTTTCAGAAAATGCTCAAGCATGTAGTTCACAGGTCCCAAGGAGAGGGAACCCCTTGTTTGACTTGATACAATGAACAAGAGAGTCATTTGTCCTGCGAAAATGGTGAAAAGTGTTCCTGTCCCATCAAAATATCTGTGCTGTCCTGGGCGGCCTGATTTGGTCAGAGAGAGAAGTTTATAGGATGGTGCATCACATGCAACTCTAATGTGCTTTTTTCCAGGTTTAGCTGAGGTGATGACCCTGGGAGAAGATCCAGAGGGTCTTCTGGGCCATGAGGTCCAGTCCTGTGCAATTTCCCTTGACTTTCTCCAATGCTCTCCTTTACAGCTGAGTTGAGTCAAAAGGAAGATTTTGGAGGGGTGGGGGGGAGAAGGGTAGAGCAGGTTGGGCTAAAGACATCACTGCAGGATAGAGTTTGTGTGTCCATACAAAAATACCACTTTTCCCCTGAAAGCTGCATTCCCTGTTGCCAGTTCTGGAGCAGGGTAAGTGGCCAGGAGCTGCTCCAGGACTGCAGAAAGGCTCAGGAACCACCACAGGACTGAGCTGCCCCCTCTGAGATCCACCACAGAACAGCCAGCAAGGAGTTAAACACAATGCAGAAAATAATGCTTCCCTCATTTTCTCCTTCTTTCCCCTCCTCCTCCCATGTGCTTTTATTTTTGTCTTGAGCTAAGTAGAAATGTTGGGTTGATTTTGGTTTTTTTTTAACTTTGGCTTAGCTTATGTTATTATTTGATTTTTACACAATCCTCAGGTACCTAATGAAATTGCCACATGCTCAAGGGAGAACATGTTTCATAACAGAATGACAGTAAAACGTTGCTAAAATCCTTCAGGATAGAGGAAGGATTAGAAGAAGAAAACGCAGAATAATGTAGACATTAGTTCAAAGACAACAAAGGGTTCCTAGTCCACTGACATCCCAGAATCCAACAGAAGTATTCCTAATTGCTAATAACAAAAGGCTGCTCTATTATGACTATTCCATTCAAACTAAAACACATGTAAAGCTTGTGTGCTGGTGAGTGTATTTTGATGATAGGTCTGGTTTAAACCTAATCTGCTGAAATACAGGCAGGATAGGAACAATGCTTTCTCTAGGGATCAACAACTTTGTCCCTGAACAGGCTGCCTTATGTAAACACCCATAATTCAGTTAAAATTCATGCAGACAGCTTGGATTAAAAAGAAACAAATATCAAGCAAATAAACAAAAGTCATGAGCAACAGGGGCTGGTAAAGTCATTGTGGGATAAAGTGCTCTTTGAAGCATATGCCAGTGTATACTAAATCAAGAAAATTAATATTAAACACTACAGGTCACAATATCGAACATATGTTCCACCTTCTGAGGAAGTAGCCAGAAATCCTCCTTCCAACATTGGACATCTTGTTTAGTGTGCTTTTCAGTCTTAAAAAACCCAGCTCTGAACCAATAACTTACAGGTTCACCACTGCTTTGGCCTTCACTTCTCATAATGCTACGCAGAATAATGGTTCTGGCTTGGAGCTTGCAGCTGGCACTAATTTATTCAGCTGGGGATAAAGGTGGCTTACCCCGAAGATTTAGATAGCTGTGGTTGCAAGGCTTATATTTTAACTCTGTAAGGATAGAAATGAAAGTTCTCAAATATTTGTTCCCTTCCAGTGCCTTTTAGGTCATCAAAAGGGAAAAAAAAGTTATGTGTTGGAGCTGACACAATGACCTGGAGGAATCTTGGACTCTGTATTAATTGTTGACACACAGGGAAAATTCCTTCTTCGTCAGGTTTTTTTGTTTGGTTTTGGAGGGGCTGATTGTTTGTTTGGTGTTTTTTGTTGTGGGGTGGGATTTTTATTCGTTTTTTTCCTCTTTTCCTTGTACTCTCACGCTTCAATGGATGATGGGGGACTACAGAGCGACTGATGTTCCACATGTTCCCAGTGAATATGGCACCATTGGATTTTCCTTAACATTTCTGCTCTTTCTGCTTCTGCCACTTGCCAGGTTTTTTATCCCTATTAAAGGTTCTGGGAAAGGCTGTGTGTGAGACATCCCTGAGACTCAACAGGACTGACCTCAGCTTTCTATTTTTAGGGTTGGCTTTGAGACTGTGGGCGCCCTGCTTGGGTAGCCTTTGCTACAGGACAGGTCAGCTTTAATGTGGGCATTTCAAGAGCTATTCCCTGCTTTTAGATGAAGGGACAGGGAGGAAATGTGTAGGAAGCTTTCCAAGCTGGCGGAAGGACATGGGAAAAAATAACAGTGGCTCTGGAATCCAGCATATGGCCAGGGACCTTGGGCTGGGAACGTGCTGAGGGCAGGCTCTGGGGTTGCTGAGCCGAGGAGTTGTTTGTTTTTCTGGCTGTGTTCAGAGATACCAAAGTCTATATTTGCAAGTAAATGAGGTTATACCACAGGTGCACCTGACAGGTTTGGGTAACAGGGAAGAAAAAGAAAATCTTACAAGGTCTGGCTCATTACAGTCATTCAGATAATACACTTCAAATGTGGAAAGTTTAATAGCTGTTGAAGCAACTCCCTGTTCAAGAGGCTTTCTCTTTCAAAATTTCTGTTCTGGATTTTCATGGATTTTTCTATTTGGAACCACTGAAAGTTGATTACCTCTGAACTGAAAGCCTTTCAGGGGAGGTGCTCTCTTTTCTTAGCTCATGACCTTATCTCTAGTTCCTATTAGTGACCTTAGGACAAGACTCTACTGTGACCATGATTTACATCTTCTATGAGAGCTCTCTGGGATAAGTCTGAGAAGAAAACCTGGCAAATCTTGCACTCAAAAAGCGTCCTCTGAGAGCTTGGTATTTAGCTCAGCTTTCAATTTCGACACTGCTTACTTGTGTTGGAAAAGTTATTTTTGGTTGCTTTCTGCGCTTCATTATAATTCTGAAAATGACTAATTTGATGTGACATTTACTAATGTAGTATGATCAGACATAATTTGATCTTATTAACTTAGATCGTACCGTATTAGCAAACATCGGATTCTATTTGAGAAATTTACACATGCTGCAAATGTGGGTACACCTTGAAATCATAGTGTATTAGTATAATTTGTCACCTTAATGTTGTATTTGGCAAAGAATGTCAGAATATATTGCAATTTATAGTTACCTGCTTACAGATCTGCTGAGATTCAGATGGGCTCTCCTGTTGTCATATTGTTCTATCATTTAAAAAAAAAAATCCTTTCTCACTGATATAAGACCACTGCAGTTCAAATACTTGATGTCTTCCTTTCCTTTGGAAATGCTTTCACTGCCTTGCGTTTTGGTGTCTGAAATCTAAGTTGGATGAGTGCGATAAAGAGCTCATCTGCTGGAATAAAGCATTTATCTTCCTGTCCCTGTGTGATGATGGCCAGTGTGGCCTGAGAAGTTTGCATGAACTGGACAGCAGTGGATGCTGCAGTGGTGCAGCTCTATCAGCTCTGAGTCAGCACACTGACCTGGGTGCTGCTGCCTTCTGCTCTCCTGCTGGGCACCAACCAGGTTTTTAAAAAGCCCAAATATTTGTTGATATTATTTACGAAGGAATGGAAAGGCCAGTTGCCTTTTACAGCCTTGTGTAGTTGGGACAGTAACTCTTGTGTTCACTTCTCCCATTCTGCTCTAGAGCTGTGATTTCTCTTTGCCAGCTCAGGCTGTAACCAGGACTTTATCTCCTGTGTTCCTGTGTGAGATGCTGTATCCTTTCCTTGGTTGTTTTTTGGTTAGTTGTTTTTGGTGTTTTTTGAGGGGGAAAGAAGGGGGTTTTTTCCTGTTCTTGAGGAGTACTGGGAACATTGTGCGTTCCCATCCGATCTAGCTGGCTGTGACTGGTAAAGAGACTTTGGGATTGGGACAATTATGGAGTGGGCTGAGCATCCCTACAAAGGAGGTGCTTCCACTTGAAAAGAAGGCAGGAGCAATGTCTGAGCAACCCTGGAGCTCCTATTTGCCCAATGGTCTTCCCCAGTCTAGATGCATTAGGGTGTCACTACAGCAGAAAAGAGGGTTTCTGGTGGAGAGAGGAAGGCTGAACCCCCGAATTTCACACAACTGCCCCAGTGAGTGCTGGGATTGAGTCTGTGGCTGGACAGGAGGGATTGGGGTATGGGCTGAGCCCCAAAGCAGCTGGTGATCCAGGATGTCTGATGAAAAGTGCAAATTGCTTCCCATCTGCAGTGGAAAGAACTAAAAAAAAAAAAAAAAAAAGTTAAAAATAGGATTAAAAGGAACAGTTAAAAACTTGTTGTAAAGACTCCAGTTCTGAGTGCCATGATCCATTGGCATCTGCTGTGCTGGGCTGAGCCAGAACGGGCTGTGCACAGCTAAACCCCAAACCTGCAGGCTGAGCCTGGCTGAATTCCAAGGGAGCTGCTTGTACACACCTGGCTGTGTGAGCAGGGCAGGCCAAAGGCTGAAGCTTAAACCTTCAACTTCAGAGCGCAGGGCATGAGTGATATGTGGTATTTGACTTCTCTTTGTCTGTCAGAACAGCAGCTGTCAAAAAAGCTTTTATTTTTCCGTATTCCCAAATCTTTTTGATTTAGATGTCAGGTTACCCCTTTGATGTAACTTTTGCAAAACCCCTCAATAAGGTTATTAGAAAATCCTCACTGAACCAGTACAATTTTACTGAACAAAAAGCTGAGCAGAGCACCTACAACAAAAAGGGTGTTTGAGCTCTTTTCATTGACCACGAGTTTGAAATAATATATTTAGTTTCAGCCATACAACCACTTTGATCCAAAACTGATAATGTTGCATCTTTCCCAATGGATTTTTCTCTTTTGTGTTATTTTTTCATGCTCTATTTGGAAAATAACAATCAAAGGCAATTCCAGGCTCTTAATTCCTTTTGTTTCCACCACATTGTTCTGAACACTGAGCAAATCCAGCCAGTTGTCAGCCTGGGTTCCTGCTACTCTGATGTTTTACATCTCTGAAGACAACGCTGCCTCCTGCTCTGCTCTTCAGATATTTTAGAACTGGAACTTTATTTCAATAGATGGAAATATGTGGGGCTATCGCCAGGTGATTCCTGTTTGCAGGTACACCCAAAAATAAGGAAGCTGCCTTGACTCTAAGCTGCCTTCCTTGCACTGTTCAGTGATGCAGACGTGTGAAGGAGCTGCTGCTCCAGGATACCTCCCTCATCTCATCACACAATCACTCACAGAATATCTCAGGCATTTTTGCCCATAATGAATTCCACAGATGGACAGAAATTGGCAGGAACTTGCCTCAGACTTACAGCAGTTCCCTCAATTTTCGTTTCAGAAGAACCCTGGCTTTATTCTTTCTGACTTTGCCTTCTATCTGTCTATCCGCAGTCTTTACAGGTATTGTTCTTGCAGGACACTTCAATCTTCCTGTGCATTTTAGCTGGATTGGCTGTTTCAATTCAGGCTGAAATTCACTGCTTTGATTAGGTGCTTTGTTGAGGTTGTTTTATCCACTTCTTGCATTGTTTTTTAAGACAACACTGCTGGTGTAAGTGTGGACAACATTCAGTGTGTCAGCTCTGGTGTAATTAACAGTAACTAATGGGGGGAATGTCATCAGGTTTTTGTTTTAGATGTTCTTCCTCTGGCATGGTGAATTAAAATTTCATTTGTATGTATCCAGACAAATACATTAATAATAATTTCTAAACACAATGCATCATTTTCTCTGTGGATTTATCATTTCATTGAAGGGGTGATTATTTCCAATCACTTGGATTCAGCATTCCTCAGAGTATCTGAAGGGTGAGGGGCTGCAGGCTGTGTCGAAATCTCAAGGTCAAGCTGATCCTTTGGGCTGCAGGACCTGCCAGGACAGAATTCTCTGCGATGCCACTGCCTCACACACCAGGAACGCTCCCTGGGGAGGGTCAGTCACAACTAAACCATTCTCTGTCCTTGAGTTAATGACTGACTGAAGGAACCACAAACCAAATCAGTTTTACCCATTCTGTAACTTGCTCTGGCATTGGCTCTCCAAGTTTATAACGGCAGTTTCTGTGAGATCCATAAAACTCCAGTGGAAACTTCTTTCAGGAAAATTCACTATTAAGGGAATAAATGGTCCAGATGTTAAAAAGGTTGTTTGGGGGTCGAGTAGTATCAGATCAAGTCAAGGCACATCATAATTCTGCACTGTTAATGAAATGTAAAAGAAAGCAAACTACGAACATAAAGAAAAGGCCATTTTGGGTTGGGTTTTTTTGTAAAATCATAGAAGTGTCCCATTAATTTCATCATGGGATTAATAGTTCATCTGCTAGTAGGGAGAATATTCGCACAGTATTTTGTTTTATGCTGGTATTACATCAGCCTTTGGGGCTGTGACCTGCTGTTAGATACAAAACAGGTGTTGGGATGGAATTAGGTCTTCAGACTACACACATGTGGAGTATTAATTGACCTTTGCATAACCAAACTTCTACAGATTCATATTTAAATGCTGCTGGTGACCATTTAAATACAATTTCAAATTAAATCCAACCCATACAAGGAATAAGACAGGGAGCAAGCAGGGCTGGCATTTGATAATGAATTATATGTATTGAATGGGCAGCCACGTGGAACAGTTCTAAATTATAAAACCCGTATTTGGGGCTGTGATTCCTTGTCTTGTGCTGCACAGAAGTATATTCAACTAAAATGCATTCTCTCAAAAATAAATATAAGAGGATGGGCTAGAATATCTCTTTTAAAAGCAGTGTCTGCTTTTGAGCAATGGTGTAATGTTAGGTGCCTCACAGAGGGTAAAATCTTATTTATCATCTATATGGCAAGGTGTGAGCAATGTAATAAAAAATCTCCTGGCAAAATCTTGTTGGATTGGTTGGATGGAGCTTCAGGAACTGGGATTCCTTTGGACTTTACGCTGTGGTGGAGCAGAGCCCTGTTCCCCCACAGCTCCCCCCTCACATCCAAGAGCTGCACGTTTCCCCGCAGAGCCCTGGCCACTGGTGGCAGCAGCACCGATGCAAAGGCTGGAAGGGTTTGTGCAGTTCGCACCCAGCTGCCTATTCCTGCCTGGCTGCTTGCCAAAAGTCACGACTGGCAAGGAAAGATGGGCAGGAATTCCAATTCCTTTTGATGTAATTAATTAATTCCACCTCTACAGGAAAGTCAACAGGACTTTATGGGCTTATTTCTTCTTTTGAAGCTGCATTTGCTCAGGTAAATTCTGTATTCCTCCTGCCAGGCAAGGCTGGAAGACCCCATTCCTTTGTAGTGCTGCACTCTTTGAACAGTTCTTCATTGCCCTTTGTGTTTTGAAAATGAACTACTGTAGCTTGCTATTTTCTGGGTAAAAGAAATCAGAATATTTGTTTGAAAAATGTCGGTTTTTTTTCACAATAAAGGTACAGCTTTGCCCCAATAGACCTCTAGTTGCACAGAGTTGTTAAGGAGAAAGGAATGAATAAACATGGAGCGACTACAGGTGATTAGAGCAGGTCCAAGTCAGGCAGAGGAAAAGCCTCCCTTGCAGGGAAGGTTTGCCAGGGGAAGTCCTGAGGGAAGCTGTGGAGCCTCTCTCCTTGGAAAGAGTTAACATCAGGCCACAGCTGACACCTGTGATTGATGCTGCATCTGTACTGCCCCTGTGACCTCTCGGGGTTTCTTATGGTCCTGTAATTCTGTGTTCTAGCAGTGAGGCAGGAACGTGGATGAAATACCAGGTTTAGAGCTGCTCAGATATTGACTTTTACCTCCAAGGTCAGGGGCGATGAAATATGGAGCCCTGGACCAAAAGTGATCCCCTACATCAACGTGTCAGTTCACCTGCTGGGGAAACGCTGGGTTATTGAATCCCTTTTGTGATCTTTACAGAGCTGATCTCTAAACACAGTTCGTGTCTCTGGTGGGTGTATTGAAGACAGATGATTGGTGAGGCAGTTGGGATGTGTGCGATGCCTATTCAGAGGTCACTGGGCTGACAGTCACAGAATTAATGTCATAAGTAAGAGCAATCCTCTGCAGAACCTTTCACATGCAAATGTCTCATTCTGGCTTTATCACAGGAGCTGTGAAATACAGGGAACCAGTCAGTGCATTCTCCTTTTAGAAAGGTACATGATGATAAATGCTATCGCTTGAAATTATTTTTTTAAAAATCACTACAGTTGGAAAGAATGAAATTTGATTCCACCTAATCACAGATGTTTAATATTATGCAAGTGAGGCTTTTCATTGGTGCAAGCTTTTTATTTTTATGGTGTACTTTTATTAAAATATACATAATATAGATATTGGAAACATATTTTTCAGATGTAGATTTTCTTACAGGAAGGCATTAAAAGATGAGGCAGTTTTGGATTTCCTGGAGCAAATTCAAAAGCGTCATTACCTGTGTCACACCACACTGCTGGGTGGAACCATGTTTAGGATTTTGGGATGCTTTGATTTCAGTGAATTCTTTGCAGCCAGAGCATCTTGTTTGTGAGAAGTTGAATGAAGGAAGGAGGGTTGTGGGAAGGCTGTTCTGCCAAAGACAAGGCAAAGATCACTGTGGCTCTCCATGGATTCATCCATTAGGCTCCATTCTTCGTGGTTCCAGAACACGGATGCCACAACCCATTCTAATGAGGATTGTGTTTCAAGTGCTGTCTATCTGACAGGAATTTTTGGCACGGTGAGAGTCCACATGTCTCTTGTGGGCAGCAAGATCCCTTCCATTTTAGCAGCAACTGCATTCACAATCTGTGGCCCATCTTAATTTGAATTCAAGGCTGAGGGGTAGGTCCTGATCAAAATTGAATTGCTTTTCTGAATGAATGACAATTGTAACCATATTATTTAGTCCTGAAATTGGCTGGTTCATTCAGAGAAATTAAGGCTTAAAAGAGGCATCTGTAGAATCACTCCAGGAAACGGAACATCCTCCCTCTGGCAGAAAAAAAATAGTTAAAGCATTAATGGCGAGATAATGAAATAAATATAAAAACCATTTCTGATGTGAAATTAGATTTGCTTGTTTTGATCTCGAAAGCTGGTTTGTCTTACACCCTTTTCTACGTGAACACTGTCTTGAGCTATTTTTCTGCTCCCATAGACCAGCACAAAAACATCCAAGCAATTAAAATGTTATTCATTTATTCTTAGTGATATATTTTGAAAATTAACTTCTTTCCCATATGCGGCAAACTGAGTCATAGAGAAATAAAATGTCCTGGTCACAGCTGTATTGGATTTGAAGAAGAACTGGAAATTGAGTGCAGATCTCCTGAAGCCTGGTGTGTGAATCTTGATGTGTGAAAAATAAAATATAATTCAAAGCCAAAGGGGCTGCTAAAAAAGAAAATTGGATCGTAACCTCTGTCCTGGCTTTTTCCACTTGCTGCTCCTAATCCTAATTTCCCCTCTCTGCTCCTAAACCAGCAGTCAGCATGAACACAAGAAGGGCCAGCATTTTTGTTGAGGTGTTTTGAGCACCATAAATAATTCAGAACTTTATTTCCATGTTGCTCATGCACAGTCATCACTTGGGAACCACTAAAAATAATAGTGAGGGTGATGATTAGCTTCTGGCGTGACTGCATGAATTGTGATGAGGTTTCACTGGGTTCTAGGTGCCAGCAAGTGTTTACAAATGTAGCCCTTGAACTGGGTTTTCTCCACGGGGTTATTTTCCAGTATATCCTGAACTCCTGCCCACAGAATGGCTGCATTGTCTGTAAAGGATGGAATTCTGCCCTGCTGTGCTGTGACTGCAGTGAGACAAGCACAGGACTGTTCTCCACCCTGCTGCTTCTGTCTGATTGTTGTGCAGAAAAATCAGGGGATTTTAACAGCCCAGCCTGTGCGATGTGGCTGTGCTTGGGTGAAACACCCCCAGGAAGGCACTGGAGAAGGACTGGGAAGAGCTGCAGGATGTCAGGACAAAGGGGACACAGCTCGGGGTGTCCTGCCCGGGAGGGGAGCAGGGTCATTGCTGCTGTCTGGCAATCAGTGCTGATCCTCCTGGCACAGCGAGCCTGTGAGGCTGCCCAGGGATGGGGTGGCACAGCCTCTGGGCATTCCTCAGAAGTTTTTCTGAAGGAAAGTGGTGCTTTTGCATCTCAGACCATGGAAAATGTTCTCAGAAGAGCTTTGATGCAAGAGCAAAGGCCTTTGGGGGCCAAGGAAACTATGTGGGGACTGTAAAACTTGCCTGTGTTTGGTAACTAACCTCAACACAGTCTGAGGGAGGCTTGGGAAGGAAATTGAGAAACGCCTTGCAGATGGTGAACTTCAGCCAAGCCAATTCCCGAAACTAGGCTGCTGCAGAGTGACAGCCCTCAAGGTCATGTCAAAGACATGGGAATAAGCCCAAACTGCAATCTGGAAGGTTATGTAGAAAGCTCCAGTTGTGTAAGAAACCCTAGATGATGTGATACTTTCCATAAAGAAGAAAATCCTGGTTAGTGAGAGCAAGACTTCTGAAATAATCTCTTCCTCGCTGCCTTTCTTCTCCCTTCTGCTCTCATTTCAACAGCCATTTGATGATATTACCCACTGGCTTCAAACTACTGCAGGGATCCCTGGGATGAAGGGCAGACTTTCCCACAGCAATTCCAGAGGGCTTAGCAGGCCTTGTTCACCCTGAAGCTTTTCTCCAAGCTTTTCTCTCTTTCCCTGTGGCAGTCCTTTGCCTGGTGCTCTTGCAGGGACTGCCTGCTCTTAGCATGTTTACTGATTTCCAGCTTTTCCACTGGCAGCTCATATTCAATCAGAATTTCGTATTAGTTCAGCAATCCACAGCAAAAGTGAAGGCCAATATTACTGGGATGTGATAATAGTCCTGTGCACAGGCTTGCAGAACTTGCTGTAGCAACTTGCACACTGCTACCTAAAATCTCTAAATTTTTATGCACAACGTAACCAAGAAGGTTGATAAATGCCTCCATCCTCAGAGCTTTTAAAGGCGAGGTTGGAGAAACACCTGCTAGGAATAGATTTGGTGTTGATTTGGGGGTTGAGGATGCATATTAGGTGACTTCTCAAGCACAAGTGTTCCAGGATTTCATGTTCTTTCAGAGGGAACAAAGGAAGGGCAGCAGTGTGGGTGGTGTAAATAAGTTTCTCTCACCTCCTTGTCTGACTGGGGCTGTTCCAATCACTGTGCAAAGGAGAGGAGCCATTCCCTCTTCTCCTGTTGAACATCAGCTCCCAGATTTTCTCCCATGGCCTGGCTGAAGGCGCAAATAAAGCTGAGCAATCTCCTGATTACCAAAGTTCACTTTTCACCAAGGGAGAGCAGTGTCATGCTGGCTGCACATTGCTGCTCCTTTGTGTCTGCTGGCACTTCCCCAGTCTCCCATGTCTGTTTGGGATAACTGGTTGTGCTGGTCCAGAACTGCTCCTCAGCACATCCTCTCCCTGCCAGAGAGGAGGTTGGGCTCCTTCATCCCCCAGCTCTCTGGCAGGGAGCAGCTGTGGGCTCGGATGGTGATGCACAGGCATGCAGTAAATGTAAAATTGGCTTGAGGAGCCTGCAGACAGGTGGGACAGGTCATGGGGCTGGTGGGGCAGTCAGATGTCCTCTGTGATGCTGCCAGAGTACTGCTGCTAGCAAGGAGCAGGGGCGTGGGAGGGTGAATTAATGGGAGCAGAGGAATTGGGAATGTCCTTTCATGGGTATGAGGACATTAAAGGCAGCAGTGGCTTAGCCAAAATAAATGGAGAACAGGGCAAATGCAAGCTGTGCAGGGTGCCCAGGGACACAGGAACACAGGGTAGTTACCACCCTGCTGACACCAGCAGCAGGTGCAGCCCTTGTGGATGTGTACTGGGTTGGGCTGGTGGCACTGCAGAGACCAGGGCACGGCCGTGTGAGACCCAGGGAGGGCAGGGAAAATGGCCCTGTCAGATTTGTGCTCTGATAACTCCATCCTAAGCAAAACTGGGATGTCAAACTGAGGTGGGAAAGGGAATCCTGTAAGTATTGGCAGAAAAGCTCTTCTGTGCTTGTCCTGGTGCCCTGAGTCTTTTTGATGTAAATGTTGCTGTGCTCAGCGGTGGCTCTGTTGGGGCTCAGGGCTATGTGAGTGCAGCACAGTCTATCCCAGGAGGAAAAACACATTACTGTTAGCCCATTATTGATCTTGTTAATTATAGTCACTGATCTAGTATTAACTTTGCACTGGAGCTGTAACTTGTGAGTTTGCAGCTTAGAGACAAGGCAGACTCAAAGTCACAACTGTGTGAAACCCTAATAACTGGATGGGGTTTTTATTTCTCAAGAGATCACCAGGGATTTGAATGGCAGTGATAAGTAACTGCTTCACCTGGCTGTGTTTGTGGAATAGCTGAAAAACTAAAGCCATTCTATAAAGTAAAGGGATTTCCCCTTAATGAATATTTTAGCGATTCGTGTGTAATTATTTGAACTTCCTAAATTGTAAATTATACTGATACAAATTCATCCTTTCTAGTTATACAGGAGCTTTGTGGTGTTGTAGAGTGCATTAACTGCCTCGAAAATCCCTCACTCATTCCTGTGCAATTTGTTCCCCTGTTCTCTGTAATGAGTTAATCTATTTTGAATGAAGTTGAGCTGCTTGCTGTATGAGAGCACGGTAAGAGCTGCCTGCAGTTCCCCCATCAGCTGCCTGGCACAGCCCCACAGCCATTCCCACAGCGTTATTGCTGCTTCGTGCTCAGGCTGCACAGGATTTTCTGGGTAGGTTTTGCCTCCCTGGGATTGTGAAGAGCAAAGACAAACCTGACAGTTGGGCTTCAAAGCTGTGCCAGCTTGGGGAATACCCGAGTGTACAATTGCCCTTAAAATCCTTACTGGATTTGGCATTTTCCATTTCCCTCTGCCCAGCCACAGGGCAGCCACCACCACAGACCCAGAAGGAAGAGCTGCTCTGTAGATCCTACATGACTCAAGTCTAAGAAACTCTTTCCTGTTGACATCTGGAGGGCAGAGGGGACTTGCTCAGAGGTCACTCTCTAAAGCAAATCCAGACTCCCAGGCAGGTGATGTATGGGCTGCATCCTTGACGTTCTTGTTATTGGAAAAGGATGAGAAAGTGAGGTAAATGACACAGGCCCTGTGTCCTACCTGCAAGGCATGCAGGGTTCTCAGAATATCTAAGGGTTTCTGCTAATGATGAGCCATCCTTCTAAATGCTGCAAACAGCTGCAGGTGCTTTATTATTCAAGGCAAATCATTGCCTTCATTTGTTTCCATCAGAAACTGAGTTAGAGAGCACATCTCTGAGGAAGGGAAATGAAATAAGTGACTCTTTTGACAAGAATTACATATTACTCTAGCTTTGGCATTATCAAGGTCTGGTTTATCAGTGTAACAAGATCATGTGTTTTTAATGTAAGACTGAGATATATTTAGTTCAGAGGGAGCATTTTTGAGAAATGTGACGAGGGAAAAGTGATACAGGTGAAAAGAACTGGAAAACTTTGCAGCAGAAAATTTTAAGTGTGAGAATGGTTCCTTGCTTTTGAAACTAGAAAATCAAATAAAGGGCACTTGGTTTTGCTATCAAATGCTTAAACTAGCACTTGGTCTGACACATCTTCCAGAGTTCATAAAACACAATTCCAGGTCAAATATTTGCAGATTTTTTGTTCAGCTCAGCCCTCATTCGCATGCTGAAGTGTTTTGCTCAGCCCTGGCCTGCAGTTTGATTTCTAGCTCCCATCTTTACCAGGTACCAAGTGCCTTGAATACCCTGGTGAATAGCAATTAATGACACTCAGCTACTTCAGATGCTGGGATAAATTGCAGCAGCTCCCGAAAGTGGCTATTAGAGCTAATCAGAAAATGCTGTACTTCCTGCAGAAAATGTCAACTTCTTGTTTTTGTAAACCAAAAGCAATCAGGAGAAGTTCTCTTGCCAAGGAAAGCTCCTTTAAAAGAAAACTGCACAGGTCTCATAAATACTCGCTCTGGTCGAAGCCCCGGTTTCTGTCAGAACGGTTTTGGCTGGGTTTGATGGTTATTCCTGAGACTGCCAAACACTGGGATCCAGTTGCACGGGATTTTAATAGAGGCTCATTTCCAGAACTGCATCCCCTCCAAGTGACTCTGCGGTTGGGAATATTATGGCTTGTGAGATTTTGGGGTAAAGCTTTGCAAAGCAGAAGATCAGTGTTTAAAAAGGATGACACCGTAAAAACCTCCTGAGGCTTAAAATTTATGACCATCTACACCACGAGAGAGTTGAGTCAAACGCAATATTTCAGTGCAAACAAATCAAATGTGATTGTCTCTCTGAACTTGAACCAGATTTAGGTAGATTTTTTCAGATCTGGCATGACTTCAGCCCTTATTTTGTTAAAATTGTAGAGTTAAATGAGTTTAAACATTTCCTGCCTGTGAATTTGGCACACAGAAGTAAAGTGCATTAGCAGGTGCTGCTGTTGAACTCTGTTTTTGAAAAATACTGCAGCTTTTATTTTATGTTAAAGGAGTTAGAATAGGTGTTATTATTCTGTTAACAAATCTCTTCAGCTATTTCTGAAAACCAGCAATTTGCCATATTCTATTTCTATGGCATATTTTTATTACTGCAGACTGGACATCCAGAAAGTATAATTGTAGTCCTTTTTGTTATCATTAATATTGTTAATTACTTCTGGGACAATATTTAATTGCTAATGAGTTTTGCCTTTCAGTGAAACTTCTAGAGCAAGTTAGGTTAAATTTGCAAAAGGTGTAGTTGATAATAATTCAGCATCTTGGGAATGCTATTTTACAACATTAAACAATATTGCACTGCACGCTATTGCAGAAATAAAATTATACACTTGAAAAATTAATCTGAATAAGCCAGGTATTCATGCTGCTTTCTAGAGTTATGCAAGAATAGACTTATAAAGGACATGTTTATTTGACCATTTTATCTATTTCCTAGGGACAAACCCAACATCTAAATGTTCATTTCAGCCAGTAAACGAATGCAGAAGTCTCAGATTTCACCTCTGGCTTAAGCTACAAGAGGAGCAGCACCAGTGTCAATAGGAATAAAGTTCCACCTGTGTTCTGTTGGACTGTTTGATATCTGATGTTTGGATAATTCACTGTGCAATAAAAGCTTGAAAGGTGGATTTTTCAAAACAAATACCTCCACCAGTGACGCTGCCTTCTCACTCAGCTCTGCTTGGCAGACGGGCAGGAGCTTTAGTCCAAGTTTCTAATGACTCTGCTCAAAAATTCACAAAATCCAGAAGCTCTGAAAGGCAGTGTCATTGGAGAACGACCCCATAAAGTGTGGGAGAAAAGGAGAGTCCGCGTGGGGGTTCCAGTGCAGGCAGCCCCACCCCCAGCAGCTTGGAGAGCCTTTCTGTGGGATTCCAGTGCTTTTGTAGGAGGCAATTACCCCTCATTTGGACATGGTGGGACAAGGCAGGGTGAGTCTTTGATGCCAGCATTGGGCACGAGTTGCTAGCAGCCCTCTGGATGCTGTTTTTTACAACATGGCTGTTTAGTTGGGGTTTATGTTCTTCCTGTGCTGCCGGGAGTCAAAGTGAAAGCTCTGCTCTGTTTGTTTTTTAGCAGTGTTCTGGGGAAAAAAAGGGAATTTTTATGAGAAGGGAAGAAAGGGAGGTAGCACAGCTTTTTAAAGCTCAGATTCCCCTGTCCAAAGCCTACCTATTTCCTGCAGTGCCATAAAATAAACCTAATCAAATGAACTTCTGTCCAGCTAGTCTCTGGCTAAACCATGCAATGAAAATTAATTCACTCCCAATTTTGTCTTTGTTTTCTGTCCCTCTGATGTGTGAGTTGACCCTGATTGCAGCAAAGGGATTATATATTCCTTGGTGTTGACTGCATAGAGCTTGTAAATAAAACTTGTAAATTGCTTGCTTTGTCTATTTGTTCCTTGTGAGATGTGGATGTATTTCTGTGTTTAATCAGAGCATGCTCAGAAGCAGAAGTACGTTTCATGAATAATGGCTTTATCCAAATATAATGAATACAATTCTTCTGAATTCAGTGAATTTTGGATTAGGCCTGAAATAAATGGCCCATAGAAAGCTTTGGTGAGAAGCCGTTTCAGCATGTGCATTTCTCATTTCTTGTTCACCTTGCAATATTGTGATACCTTGCACCTTCTCAGAACCAAGCACGTCTGTAGCTGTGCTACTGTTAATATATATGTTAAATATAACTGAGAAGTCAAATGACTCAAAAATTTAGAGCACAGAATTTAATATGGAAAGGCTGCTGCTTAATAGCAGTGCCTCTTTTGGGGCACTTTTGCCTGAATCATCAGATGGGTAAATGCATAATGAAAATAAGTGGGATCTTGGTGTCCATCAGGACTGTTTGAAATGGCAGCCTGGTCTTCAGAATGCTGAGTTCATCCTGGCATGTGATGTCTGCAGAGGTGATAAATCCATCAGCTCCCACCACACGGGGCGTGAGGAGCTTGCTCTGTGTTTTGGAGCTCTGGTTCTCCCTGTGTTGTGCTGGCTAAATTTTATTCTTTCCATTTCTCACGCTCCTGGGTCTTAACAATTGCTCTAAACAAGTGGATTTATTCCCAGCATGTACATTACATGAAACTGCTGTTTTGCTTTCTCAACAAACAGTGGGCTGATGTTCTGAATTCAGTAAATAAAAGCAGCTTTTTAGTATGAAGAGTGCAGAACTACGCAAAGATTCCATGTGTGGAATGAAGCCTGGAGCTCCCTTCCAAGGGCAACATATACTCCTTATTTTTTAGAAAATTACCACAGCTGCAATAAACTTGATCCCACTGAAATCAAAGGAAGTTTTGCTATTGGATTTGCCAGCAACTCCCTCCTTCTCTTGATTTTACACCTAGGTTACAGTAGACAGAAAACTTTGGGGTTTGATACTCTGAATTTTTTCCTTTTATTAGGGAGATTCTGCATTTACTTACGCCACAGATTAAAAATGTCGTGGCAAAGCACTATCTCAATCAACACTTTTAATGATATGTGATTATTCATAGCTTTTTGAAAATGTCATAAGTAGTTCCACTTCACATGCTAGCATATGCTTTCTAAACAAATACTGATGAGTTATCTTGGGTCTCAGTTTCTTACAGTAGAGCTACAGGTTCCTGAGTAAAGAAGAAAACAATATTTATGATATGGAGAAAAGTGTAAGTGTAAAGAGATCAATCAGTAAATAAATGCAGATGTCTGATGTTCAAAGCTGCTGTCCCAGGATTTTATCTGTACTGTTTAAACTACTCTGGTCTGAAAAATGTCTATTTGCCTTTCAGCAAGAAGTGCAGTATAGATTTTGAAGCATAACAGATCTCCCTCCTTAAATGTTACAGCAGACTGAACACTGGCAAAAATGCTGTATTAAAATAGATGATACCCCAGATAAATGCAGGGTCTGAAGGGAAGGGGTGGCTCTCGCTGGCAGTGGTGTGAGTTACCTCAAGCTGTGCCAGTGATGCCAGGTAATGCTGCGTACCTCATTCCCAGATCTGTGTAAAACAAACTGTCAGCTCTGCACTGAGGATTACTCCTGTCATCTGCTCTCTGTAATAAGGGAGGGTGGCAGCAGTCACACTGCTACAGAGTGATGAGCTGGGAGGGAGAGGCTGCTGGGAATCATCTGTGTGCCAGTGACACTTTAACCCTTTTTGTGTGAGGGACGCCCCGCTGGAGAGGGAGCCAAGCAGGTGGGAGGGATGCGGGGCTGCGCGGTCACTTCTGAAGAGCTCCATAATTCCACCTCCTGGGAGCTGGGGATGATGAATGAAATGTCAGCAATGGCATGAACAGGCAGTCAGGAGTGCCAAAAGGAGCTGCTGATTGAACTGATCACTCCCGAGGTGCCAAGGGAGCCTGAGCACCAAACTGCACCCTGGGCTGAACCACGTCGAGATCATCCATTGCTGAATGTGTAGGAGGGAAAATTGAATCTCTTACTTGCTCAAATATTTTGCTGCATGCTCCAGGGAGCATCAGCATTTCTAAACAGCCTAGTTTGGAGCAGAATTTTTTCTGGTTGCTATACATACAGAGTCATCTTCACGTGCTTGACTTCCACGGTATCTTCTTCCTTGTGGGTTTGAAACTTGCTGCGTTTAGCAATGATGAAGCTGAAATGCTTTTTTGTGTAGCACAAATAATAAACACAGAAGCAGCCTCAGCAGCATTTAGGGCAGTTGTACTGTATCACAGCTATATTGTTTATATTAAAATTACTGCAGGGATAACATCCCAGAACAGCCCTGTGGAAAATACCTCTCCTCGGCTCTCGTCACAGTAAATTGGAGTAAGAGAAAGTGATGATATTTGATGAAAAAATATCTTGCAAAGCCAAGGAAGAGGTAAAAATACACTACCAGCAGTTGAATAGCCTCCAACGGGATTTGCTGAGGAAAAGGTGTAGGTGAGAGTGCCCTGGCATTTGGAGAGCAGGATTTTGCATATGCCAGCTCATTACTCAGTCCTGTTATAAAGCATGGACAGTTGTTGCTGGAAAGCTACAGGGAGAAAAATGTCACTGATGTTCAGGTTGATTATAAACAGTGTGACTACCTGCAGTCCATGCACCCAGCTCTTGGGAATTACTCCCTAATTAAATACAATGGTGACTTTTTTGTATTTTCGATGCAGGTTCTGCTAAGGAGTCTCGTGACAACAGTTGTGGTGTCCAGGGTTGGATGTCTGGATGGTGGGGAAATACAGATGCAAGCTTTGGTTACATAAGCCTTTAGAAAGGTTGTGTTTCATTGCTTTTCACATTTCATCGGGTTCTTACTGGGGAAATGCTGTACTATAGAAAAATCATTATGCAGATCGAGAAACACGAGTGTGTTGCTACCACAGGAGGAAAAATATAAATAATTAAATCTTGTGCCACCTCTTTCACAGCCCTAATCTCATTAATATAAAGCAATTTTAGAGATGGAGAAGAGCTGATAACAGCATTGGACTCATGAGATATTTCTGTTTTCCATCCATCAGGCAGGTAATTGTGGGAGTTATGACTTTGTTAGGCAGAAATGTACAGCTCTAAAGAACCGATAACTGAGCATCTCTGCTCAGCAGACAATGGAGCAGCATCCAGTAATTGAATACATCAATAAGCTTTCACATCTCGTATAACTTCAGTGCTCTGGACAGGATAGCATTAGACATAATCATATTTTGATCAGGAGAAAATAGAAGTTGGATGAAATAATATCAATTTTATTTACAGGGCAGAGAAGAAGCCATCCAGTCTGTGACAGAAAAATGATTTTTTTTTTATCTGGCTTTGATCTGGCTCTGGGCTTTGATTTGGTGGCAAATGGGTCTATAACTCATTTACACCAGCTGCCAGGCTTTTTCAAAGCACAGAACATTAAGCAGAATCCTGCTTCAAGGAATAAATACACAATCAACATAATAAATGGTGACAAAACAGCCCCGGCTCATTCTTTCCAGTTTGAAGTTGCTACAGCCCACATGAAACACTGCAGATACTTAGCTCAAATAGTGCTTATTGATTTGTGGCGTTTTGGGCCAAAGAGCATTTCTTGTGCAAAATGTTAGGATGGGGGTTTAAGGGGGCTTGATGGGGTTGGGGAGTGTCTTGGCAGGATTTTTATTTGCAATAACACTTGCAGAGTGTGTCAGAAGAGGAGAGATCATTGAGGAAGGCTGAGGGGAGGGTGGAAGAGGCGAAAGCAGAAGAGGAATGGGCAGAAGAGGAGAAGGCAGAAAAGGAGAAGGCAGAAGAGGGAAGAGCAGAAGAGGAGAAGGCGGAAGAGGGATTGTTCATGGTCCCAGTGAGGTCGCCTGGCCAGGGCAGTGCAGGGTGGCACAGGGAGAAGCCTCCTGTGTTGGGATTAGGGCTGGCATGGAGCAGAAGAGCTGCTTGCTGCTTGCAGGAAACCCTGAGTGTTTCCTCCCTTACAGGAGGAAGCAGAGGGGCAGCACATCTGGATCCTCCTGGCCAGAGCCTGCATTTTGGGCAGCTGGGCTTGTTTCTTGCTGCCCTGGGCTGCAGTGAGTGCAGAAGGCTTTGAACCCCTTATTCCACGCAGAGCCGTGGGTCTTTGAGCTGCATTTTGCGTGGAAAACTGTATTTTTGGGCCCAGCCTCCCCGTGAGGCCTCAGTGCTCCCCAGCCCCTGCTCAGAGGTGTGTGCTCTCTGCAAGGCTCCTGGAATCTCTTACATAATGCTCACCGAGGCTGCCCCGTGTGCTCCTGTGTGGGTAAAGCGAGCGCTGTTGTGATGCTGCTGTGCAGGGGCTGACAGCCCTGCCTGCTCTGCTGGGAGTGAAAGGCTGGGCTTAGCTGCGGAGAGCATCACAGGAGGAATTCACAGGCTGGGAGAGAGCTACTGAGCAAAGCTTTTCCTGACGTGGGCAGTGGATGTGCATTTTAGACACAAGGGTTCATAAATTACAGATTTATTTCCATTTTTCTTCTGTTTCTATTTTACTCTGTGCCAAAACCAAGCAGTAAGGGTTGCAAGAGGCAGTGGCTGAAAGGTGGAATCAGGCAAATGCTGAGAAGTAAGCACACTTCTAATCAGAGCTGGAATATCCCTGATAACAAGCTTTCAAGTGAAACAATAGAATTCTGCGGTTTCCAGTCAAAACAGAGCCAAAGAGGTTTTATCCTAGAGCAGGTTATGCCCTTAAGTCAGAGCACTTCATTAGGATCATAAGCAAGAATTCAAAGTGAAGTTTGGTGGCTTATGTTACATAGGTCTGACCAGAGGAGCCTCTTAAAATGTGGTTTTCTACACTGAAGCATATTTAATGATGTAAATATAATATCCTGGTTATTTGCTCCTCTTCTTCAGAGCTACAGTAATTGGACTGCATCCATTTTCTCTCTTTTCTGCTCTCATCTCAGTTTCATTCTGGTCTGAGATGTGGATCATTATCCTATGGTACAGACTATTTACCTTGGCAGATTCTAGGGAGAAAATAGTTCAATTACTTGAGCTGTTTTGGATAGGCAGAATAAGTTTCTACGAAATCTTTTTCACAGTTCCCGATTTTTTTCAATAAGGAGCTTGCTTTGAAATAGTTGGCAAGAGACAAATCAGGATTTAAAATTGGGAAAAAATAATGGAGATTCTTCTGCACCAAGTGAAAGTATTCAAGCAATGAGTTTTTTAACGTGGCTATTCCTTTTATTTCTATGAGTTAGGAGTCTGGTGGGTGATGAGCTTTGGAGGTGGAGTTTGCTGTCCCTGCAGACAGCTTGACCACTTCAGAGAAAACTCTCACCCACTGTGTAAAAGGTCCAAAAATGGAATGTAAGCCTCCTCTGAGCTGCCGAGTGGTAGGAGAATTACTTTTCCAGTTGAGGTTTCCCGTCTCTTTTGGGCTAGATTGCGGCCTTCTGTTGGATAAAAGGTGGAAAATTAAGATTTTGCACACACACATGTGCACACATACCCCCATTTGAAAGAAAATTACTCCAAACTGTTTTCCTGAAGCCCCAAGACAATAGCAAAACTAAGAGAGCACTTCATTTCAGTGAGCACCAGCAAAGGGCATCCTGGGCACTATCCTATGATCTGTAAAAACACTCATTCAAACAGATAAATTGCATCAAGTCCATTGAGATCAATGGGTCTGAGCAGTCCTTCCTCCTGCTGGTGGGAGTTCCAATGCAAGAATAATTGATTAATAATTATTGTTAATAAATTAACATTATTAATCAATAATTAATATATTAATTTTACAATAATAATTTATTCTATCCCTAATCTGATGTGTTACTGCTTAAACCATAATGTATGAGCTACCACTAGCTGCTCAGGTCCCATCAACAGAGGTGGTATTGTGAAATAATCAGATTTTTGCAAGCACAGTGTGAGTGGGTGAGAAAAACTTGACTTTTGAGAGTCTTATTAGCAGGAGTGCATTTTAGCTGTGCATGCTGGAAAGCAATGTGCCATCACACCAGGGCTTCTGGATTCAGTCATTATTCATCTAAAATTTTGCTTTTATCAAAAAAATTTTTCTCAACACTATTCACTTCTTGCATTTAAAATATGAAGATACAGCAAAATCATTGTTTTGAATTTTCTACCTGTCAGGATGTTCCTTCATCTCTCATTAATCTGTGCAACAGGTCAATTGGCTTCAGAATGTCCTGGGGAATAAAAAAGAAATGTCAGCTGTGCTGTCGTGTGCTGGTGAGAGAGAGCTGCCTGCTGAGAGGCAGATCAGAGTGATTTGTGCAAAGGCTCGTGTTCCACACTTCCCTCACACTGCAGCGAGCTGTGAGCTCAGAGCTCCCACGAAAGGGAAAGACTTTATCTCGGCCATACTCGAAGCAAAATGTTTGATTTTATTTTAGGGATTCTTAAATATTATCTGTCACCACAGGCATTTGAGTTTGGGAAAAGATCAGGGTGGTTTGGGTGCTGCAAAGCAGCAGAGCCGAAGAGCTCTGTGCATGGAATTGGCTGCTGGGAGCAGGAATTGGGCATTCCAAACCAGCCCATGGGGTGCAGATTCTCCTCGTTGCCACATTGGCCTCTCACAGCCAGAGGTGCTCTGTGAGATGGGAATTCCCTTGAGGTGTTGGGTTAAGATGTGAATTTGAAACTGGGGGAGGAGGTCCCAAAAACTCCTGCCTCGCCCTGGGGGTAATTTCAGCCTGGGTACAACCGAGAGTGACACGGTGGAGTTTGAGGCGTGGGCAGGACAGAGCCCTCAGTCCTGGTGGGGTTCTTGGAGTGTCCTGTGCGGGGCCAGGATGGACTTGGATGATCCTTGTGGGTCCCTCCCAGCTCAGGGTGTTGTGATTCTGCTTTTCCCTGAGTCACCAGCCAGGTCACGCTCGGCCAGCAGTGCCTGAGACAGCCAGACACATCTATTTAATATTCATCTAAGGAGAATACCTTGGAGCTTGTAATGGCCAAAATTAAATAACATCAACTTAAATAAGGCAAATAATCCCTGTGAAAAAAATTACCTTTAAGTAAATGTCACAAGGCTTTTTCTATTTTTTTTTAATTTATGCCTTTTTCTTAAATAATGGGAAAGTCAGAGTGTGTGGTTGGAAAGCTGGATTGTAGCTCAGATAATGACAAAAATTCTGATCACTTCTGTAATGTAATGAACATGCTTTCTGAACTGACAGTTTATATGCTGAGTTCAAAATGGCTTGAAATTAAAATTTAAAGTAGGACATTAAGCCAGAAAATAAATCTGAACAATGGTAATAGCCATACTGTGTTGAAACTGGTTAAGAAACCACATAGATCTGGACATAATTAATAGTTCTAATAGCTGCATTAATAGTTCATGCTAAATATTACACTGATGTTTATTTTCTCACATCTCTAGCAATGGGCATGATTACGGCACTAGTCTTTATTCTGGTTTTAAGTAGTTCAATGCATAAATCAGCACAACTTTTAAAATTCACTTCAGTTGGAATGATCATAATACAGTAGTTCAATGACCAGCTTTGCTTAGATATTTATTTTTTCAGATTAGTTTCACATTATAGATTTCTCTGTAGTGGCTACATGTTTTTCCCAATGGAGTAAATAAGCTTGAATGCACTGGGTGGATTTTTAGTTTGATGGGGATTTTAATCTCATTTCTGTCTGCACTAGATGACAGAAGTGCACTTAAAATACTGGTTCAATTTAGTCTACAAGTGCTTTCGACTGGAGAATAATCTGTAATTAACTGAGTATTTTACTAACTTTCTACTTAGCCATTAGTTTAAAGGGTTCATTTTAGTAAACCAAAGAATGTAAGGATCTTTGTAAATCAAAATCCACTTAAAATATTCTTCTAGAACTGCCCTTACCACTCATTTCCACAATGGCTTTGTCTGAGAATCTTTTTCTTTTCATTTCTTCTCTTTATCCTTATTGGCTGCAGAAAAGGAAAAATCACAAAAATTCAGACTCTTTTAGGAGAAAGTAAACAAACCCCATTATTTTGAGAGAACAGACCTTGCAGCTTTTCAAACCTCCTACGATTTGGGATTTTGAAAGATATTTATACACATTTATTTATTTATACAAATAATAGGCAACTGGAGGGGGGGCACCTGCTGACGGGGGGAGGGTGGGATTGTGCTCTGTTCTCTATAAGCAAAGGGCACTAGGACTTGGTAAAATCAGGGGAAGATTTTCAAAGGAAATGTTGCCCAGGATTTTGGAAGCCACAGAATTCTTGAGGAGTATTTAGAACAGGAAAAAGAAATATAATTCTGTGCTTACTTGTTAAATGTTTGCTGGGGAAGGAACACAAGAGACAAAGTTAAATATGAGGTATAATCTCCCTTATTGCTCTGGCAGGGATCAAGCGAACACCAGCCACAAAATGGAGGAGTTACCAGAGGGAAGCTTTGGCTAAGACAGCCCTGGGAAATGAGCCCCTCGTGTCTGCAGGACAAGTCAGTTCCCCCCACTGCTAAAAGGTCCCAATGAATTTCCATATATCACAGAATCATTAACGTTGGAAAAGACCTCCAAGATCTTAAACTCCAAATTTAACCAAGTGCCACCCTGGCAACTAAACCATCTTGTAATGTCCTGCATCTCTTGGGGGGAGTTGGGGTTTTTTTAACACTTCCAGTTATGATAGATGTTGTCTTGTGCCACTTGAGAGGGAAAAGTGCGTTCCAGCTCCACTGTGTGGGTTTGCCTTTTGAGGCATCAATACCGTAGCTGGCTTCCAGTTTAGCTGCTGTTTATGCACACAGTTAAAAATAAAAGCAAGCACCTGTCTATTATTTTTAATTACATTTTTCCAGACCTGGAACAGAAAAGTAAAGTATCCAACCGTTCTGACCCTGATGTTAATTGTTTTGAATAAAAAGATGTACCACCTGTCAACTGTAGCAGAAAACATATGCTCAGTACAATAGCGTGGAAACCGAGTGCTACACAGCTCATCTTCAAAAGTTACCCCTTATGATTAATCTTCCTCTAATGGACATATAGCAAACGTTGCCACAGAGTATGGTTTGGGTTTGCAGAAAAACATATTTGCTATCTGGTGTGAAAAATGCATTCTCCATACACAAGCACTCCTCAAATTATTTCTGTGCGTGTGAGTTGGGAAATGGAAAGTTGCCTTGTTTCTGCGGTGAAAAGCTTGTTTGCTGGGATTTAAAACTTTGTCTCTTCCCATAAGTGGGAACAATTGGCAAGGATGTCTGTGAAGCCATGATTTCAGTCCTCTCCAAAATCCCTCTGAAGTGGTTCCCTTAATTTACCTGTTTACCCAGAGGCTTGGAATAAAACACCTTCATTACATCCATGTGACCAGATAACATCTGGAAGCATGTGCCAGGTAGGTTACCTACCTCTGGAGGGGAAAGCAGGGTTCGGTTCCCACACGCACAGCAGGAGCGTTTTGGCCAGAGGAAAATAACTTCAGACGTGTCTTTCTCTTCATGAGCGAGGGTGAGACCTGCCAAGGAAGCTGCCTTTCCCGAAGTGCATTAAATACAAGATCATCTCTTTAAGAAATGAAACTCTTGCAGCATAAAGACATTTTTCTTGGTCTTTATTGTCTCAATTTGTGAGGCTGAGTAGAGAAAGGGCAAACAGGGAACAGCAGTAATGGAAGAAGTAGAATAGCAAAACAAGTACATTAAAAAAAAAAGAAAAGCCTGGATTGTCTGGTCTAGTCTAGACTGCACTAACTTATATGCCAGTGTAGCACTGAGTGCATTGGGATTTAGGTATTGATTAAAGGGATCTTTTGATTCCTGAATGGCCTGATGATAACACAGCATTTAAAGTTCCTTTTGCTCGTGCTGCCATCAGTAACAGACGTGTCCTATGTAGAGATGCTCTGAGAAAGTCTTTGAGTATTTACAGAAGCCTCCAGCCCCAGTGGACACAACTGTGGCTGGAAAAGGGACTTTGCTGCTCGTAAGAGGTGGGATTGTGTCACTTGAGTGGGGGTCAATGATGTGGGCTGCAGGGCAGCCTCTGGGGCATCATGGCCCTGGTGACAGAATCCTCAATGCCTCATGCAGCAGTGTGAGGGGGGTGTGACAGTAACCAGCTGAGCTGCACTCCAGAGATTATTTTTCAGCAGTACTGAGTGAATGTTTCATGGGTAGTAAACAGCAGCTCTACTGCCTGTCAGAGCCTCGGAAGGGTTGTTTTGATTAGGGAACGAAACCAAGAGTTTGTCTGGCAAATACCCCTGAATTCTGAACACAGATGCAGCATGCATTCCCAAATCCAGGGGTTTTGATTAGCTGAGCAGCATTTGTTGATGGACACCAGCAGCACATGCAGGAAGAGCGTTGCGTGGGGAAAGACGTCTGAGTTTGATATTGATCAAGGTACATCTTGTGTAGCAAATACCAAAACAGAAGGTGTTATTCAAGCTTCAAAGCAAACACCAGCCAAGTTCATGCTTTATTCAGCATCATAAGCTGCATTTTTCAAAGTCCTAATTATGTATCTTGTGGTATTTCTTGCATTGAAGCTTTGGAAGGCGCTGACTCCAGGTACTCACAGCTGTCACCACAGCTCAGCTCTAATGCGATGATCTGCATCTTGGTAATGGCAGGATGTGAAGAGATCTCACACTGCTCTGTTTTACAGCTCAGCTGAAGTGCCCACTAAGAAATTCATAAAGCCTGGTGTCCACATCTACTCTCAGGTTAATGGAAATTTCTCTGTAATGCAGTAGAAACCCTGTATGTTATCCTTTACTTAACACATTCCCTGCAGGGATGTTCTCTAGGTGTTAATGTGTGTGAGCCAAGGGGAAGTGAATTCACTTTCTGTAGACATCACCTAAGTCCCTTTTTTTCCCCCACTTTTTGTGTGTGTGTGTGTGTGTTTCTCATAGGTTTTTTCAAGAGAAAAATACTGAATTTACAATGCCCCTTGGTCCCCCTTCTCCCAGCCCATCCACCTTGAGAGCCCTGCATCACACAGTTTACGTTTCATTAATGAGTTTGTAACAAGAAGTGCTTAAAGGCTTGGATCAGTCAATCTCTGCCTTTATTCCAAACCCAGAAAAAACCCCCAAACTGAGGTAGATCCATACTGCTGTGCATAACTGTATGATCTGGTTGACTGTGATGTTGTTTGAGGCAAACTAATTCCCTCTTCTAAGATTTAACCCCAGAAAATGCCTCGTGATCCTGGGACAAGTTCTGTTCTGCTCATGGCATAGAATTAAAGGAGGTGTGACTTCCATTGTCCTTGTTTGCCATCTGAGCTTTAGAGACCTGTCTGCACCACATGTTGGGAACCTGGGAGAAGGAGCTGTAATCCCTTAATCCTGGATCAAGCATCCTGTGTATCCCTAGGATGACAACCGATGTTACCATTGCAGTTGGGAGCTCTGTGAGCTTTCCCCTGAGGGACACCTTGGCACTGTCTGCTCATGCAATTGTCCCAAACTGCATTTAAATGTCCCCTTTTGGAAGCAGCCCTGTGTCTGTTGGCAGACTCAAGAAAACCCCTGGCATCTGTGGCTTGCACAGTTTTCTACAGTTGGGGTGTATTTTGTGGAATTTGCCTTCATCCCCTTGGTCCCAAGTATGATCACCTGAAATGTATTAATGAAATGTTTATTGCAACAAACAATGACCTGGTACAACAGAAAATGTTCTGCTGGAAGGTGCTGTCCTGTTTTTCCAGTTCATCCCATTCTATGCCCAAATGCCTCGGAGGTGATGCAAAAGGCTAAGAAATGAGGTGTCATTTAGGAATGGGTATGGAGAGATGTCACCTCTCTGGGCATGAATACCACAAGTGCCACAAGACAGGAAAAGTCAAAGCAGGGACACCACATGGAGAATATTTTTATATTTCTCCTTAAAACCAACATAATATAGCAGTGTTTTTTTCCAGCTAGCAATTAAAAAAATAAACATCCTAATAATCCTTCTTCTTGAAAGCCAGCTGTGAAAAGCTTTTGTGAATTGTTTCTCTGTATGTTTAAATTCTTCTGCTCTGCAATATCCTTCCTGTCCCACACAGTGATATTTACTGGTGCCTGATTCGATATTTTTTCAGTGATCAAGTGCTTCTGCTATGAAAAGGACTTTAGTTCTGTTATGGAGCAGTCAATAACCATGACTGACCTTTCAAAACTCGCAGGCCTTTACTCCAGCCACTTTGAAAAAGTGAATCTGTATAATCCACCTGTGTTTCTTGCTAAGTGGGCTTTAAAAAGGGTATGCAAACAGCAGCAGAGCCCTGGCCCTTGGCAGAACCTCTTTATCAGTGGCAGGTTTTGTTGGGGAGTAGCTGTCCTGTGCTGCAGCTGCCATTCATTGGCATGGGCGATGAAAATATGGCAAAGCCTTGCTCCTCTTGCTCTTAGACCCAGGCTCCCTGTCCCAAACACTTTATCTTGAAAACTAAGTTTGTTAAGCTGTTTGAAAATATTCTGATTGTTTCTGAGTATTCTGCTTTGATAGTACCCGAAGGCTTCTTAAAGGCTTTGGGGAGGTTTAAACATTTCCTTTTATCTGGGCAGTTGTTGATGCCCCACAGCAGCTGGAGGGAGGGGAATCACCTGGTCCTCATGGCAGCCCTGTCTGGATGCTCCCCCAGCCCCTAGAAGTGGATGGGAGAAGGTGTTGGAAAGGCAGAGTAGAGCTCAGGAGATGTGGAAGGAAGGAAGGAAAGGATGTGCTGCCCCTGGAAGGGGGACACATCTGCAGGGGGACAGACTGTTTCACCTGTGTGCCTTTGGTTTTTCTACAAGATGTAGAAAAGCAAATTCTTCTTAAAGAGTGATTTCTTTCAGGCCACTGGCTCTTAACTGGTATTTTGGCTCCAATTAGGCACACGAACGTTACAGGGCCGAATTTTGTCTCTGCTAGGCAAATGGGTGGTGAGCACGAAGGGTTGTCACTGCCCAGTGCAAAAAATATTAGCAGCATTTCTGATCATGCTTTCCCGAATAGCTCTTGGCCTATCTTCCTTCTGCACCACCATTTCCACTGCCCCTGTTCCCACAGAAAGGCTCGCAGTTTACGCCTCCTCTGCTCTAGAACCTTGGCTTTACCACTGGTACAGTCTGATCAACTGGAAATTTTTTTTTATTAAATGGCTCATGTGCAAATGTGCTGAGAGAAGGGCTGGGAGAGAGCACTGTCCATGGGCTGCCGGGGAATTGAAACCTTTCCTCACAGCAGCAGGAGCAGCTTGCCAGGCTCCCGAGCAAAGAGAGCAGAGTTATAGCGAGGTCCCTGCCTTAACAAAGCTTTGAAGGCTTCTCTTCAAATTCTTCACCCTCCATGCTTCTGCCTTGCTTTGAGATATGAATAATTCTTTATCATGGACAACAGCTCTGTATTCTGAGAAAACATTTTGCGATGTCTGCCTCTTCCAGAAATAGCACATTTCTGCAAGGGGTCTTGCATAAATAAGGGTGGTTTTTTCCTTGCCAGTGAAATGCTGATTTACTGATGCTGAAAGCATCCTTCTTGAAAACAGCTTATTCCAGTAATATTTCACAGTGTCAGGTGCACAAGTAAAAGGGAATCATCACATTAGACATTAGCAGTAGGTATTTTATTGCTTATGCCTCCTGTAAAATCAGACCCATGTTTTGCTCGGCACAGAAGAGGCATCTCCTTGCAGAGAGCTGGTGATTAATGGGCTGCTAGGCTGCCATTTACAAGTGGTAACTTCACTGCTGCTATATTGGCTGGATTTGCTTGTGGGATATAATTAAAGGGAAAATAAAATATTACTCCAGACATTACTGAAGCGATGGCATTTTCCACACTCTCCTTTCAAACCTGTGATAATTAATTGATGTCTCATTATTAGATTATTATGAAAGATGGACTGGGCACGAATTGCAACTGAACCTACAGCATCATCAGCTACCACACTAGTTCAATGGTTCATAAAGCAGCTGGGTAATTATCCTAACATGACAGATAATAAATATATAGTGTGGCTTATTCCTATCAGAGGTGATCACACAAGCAAGCTTCCTCGGGAAGGAAGGAATATTTTTTGACTACTTTTTCTAAAAAAGTTATCCCTTCTGCTTGCTTTTGTGCGAGTTGCTGGGTATAATGCCATGAGCTTAACTGGCAAATATGTTTCCAAAGCATATTCAGAAATAAGTTATTTGCATTCAAGCTCAATGCATTTATTTTCCTGCCGCTATTTTGTAAGTTCACGTCAAAACTTTATATTTGATTTACCTGTATAAATCTCTGAAAAGCAGAATTACAAGAGTCAGGAAAGGCTTCTTTAAAGGACTTCCTATGGTGACTGTTGCTAAGGAAACCTTCATATTGCACCAGGTTTCTGAGATGCCGGTAGCATCTGAAATACACAGCTGAATCTCATATATTCAGATCCAAATTAAGGGTGACAGGTAAGGGGGTATAAGTCATTGTGTGTCCCAGTTATGGAGAAATAACAGATAGGAGCTGGATGCAAAAAATACCCGAGGATTGGTGATGTGAGACAGGAGCTGCTCTGTGCTCCTGAGACTCCGAGTGTCTGAGCAGAGGCAAGCTGCCCGAGTGTGTAGATGATGTATTGACCTAGACAGCAGTGAGTAGCTAGAGGTCAGATCAACATCTGGGTGCACAGGGAGTTTAAGTGCAGATTAGAGCATGGTATTAATTGATGTACTGAAATTATGCAAGGGAGCTGCAGAAGGTTCCCAAAGTCGGGCAATTTGCACAGATGCTGCAAGTGACGTCGTGTTTTGGCCAAGGGCAGCCCCTTGATACTTGAATTGCTCTTTCTTCCCCTTTCCTCCCATTTATCTGCTTATCTGGGATGCATCTGCTGTACAGGAGAGGGGCTTGATGTGTTACCCTCATTTTGAACATAGCTGAAAAACAGAGGGACACAATTAGGGACTGGCACCCACCTGAATCCAAAATATCCTTTCTCAGCTGCTCCAAAGACAGGAAATTCTCCAAACAGGGAATTTCAGTTGAAACTCTATTTCTGCTGGCCTCGTGCATCCTTCCTCTGCAGGGCCTGAGCACAAGCAAGGCAGAACAGGTCCAGAAAGACAGAGGGCTTGGGCAGCTGCCTGGGAAGAACGAGACTGTTTAATTGTGTAAAGCTCTCATGCATGTCCGAGAGAACACTTGGACTTGCATTTACAAGAAATCTCTTTAGAACTATCTTTAGTAGCTTAACAAGGAATGAAATATGTACCTGAGTATCCTCTCCACATGTAACCCTGAGCAGAAGTTTGCTGGGAGCTGGGAAATTAAACTTCTGCTGGTTGGAGAGGTAACGGTTGCAGCTGATTGGAAAGTGGCTGTCAGAGAGAATTTTTTCTTTAAAAATGAGTTTCAAGTGTACTTCTAAATACGGCATAATCCATGAAAGTGGGACGAGTGCTGCTTCCAGAGTGTCTGCAGAACTTGGTTCACTGATCTTTAGGAAGTTTCACTGTCGTGGAGGTAGAAATAACACCTCTTCAACAAGAGATTCAGGTTCTTCAGGAAATGCTTTCTGGCCATTGCTTCCACCTGAAATACCTGAACTGTTTCCTTAGAGACAGAGCCACGTTGGTGAACAAAATTCAGTGCTAGAGCCTGTGTGCCTCTTGAATTCCTGAGCACATGTTGCTGCTCACAAGCATAAATGGCAATAAAAGCTATCTTAGAACACCATAACTAATTGTACATGGTTTTATCTCCTTTGTTTCACTTCTTTTACAATGTCACTTTACATAAGCAAGCTCAAAAATAAAATTCATGACAGCTGACAAGTGTAACAAATTCTGAAATATAGTTACACGACACAAACGTTGAAATGCATGTAATGTGAATATAAATTTCAGGGGCTTGCTTAATAAAAGATTATAGCTGCTTTGTAGGATGTAGCAACAGATTTTGGGCTCTGTGCAAGGCAAGGTGTTTATCTCTTAGGTATATAACCAGACATTTATATGTGTAAGTAGCTGACTTTGTGCTCATGCAAATCAGGTACAAATCAGAGTGTTTTCCACACAAAACTTCACTTCTCACTTTAAAAACTTGGAGTTTTGGCTGTTTTGCAGAAGACTAGGTTGTGTTTTCTTTCACACCAGTGTAATCAAACTAATATTTTTACTACTTCTGGGATCAGTGCGGTTGTTTGTCGCCAGAGTTCCTCTGCCATGGTATTTCTCTTCCTGAGAAAAGCTAAAAATAAGATGCAAGACTGATCTGCTGACTCTGGAAAAATTGTTGCCCAGGCAACCTGATCTTTTTCATAACTTTGTGGCTTCAGCCATCTGATGGTTCCAGTAGGTAAACCTGTGAAATCTTCAACGTTTCCATTCTGCAGGGACTCTCCTTGTTGTGAACAAGTTTTCATTCACAATTATGATGGAAATGAGCCCGTTTTTCCTTTGGAGGGGAAGATGATCAAATTTTAGAGGTTGAGAAAGAAAAACATTGGTGGAAGTGACCTTTAACTGGATGGGGCATTCAGAATTTTCTTCTGTGCCTGGGGGAGCCCCAGATATTTGGAGCCACATGGCTGGACTGTGCAAGCTCTGCTTCTACCTCCGAGCAGCCCAAGCATTTTTCACTCATGGATGCTGATTTTGGTACCAAACTGCCTCTCTCTTATGGAAGTTTCTTTCTGTTTTCCCTTAAACTTTCCTGCAGTAACACAACTCAAAAAACTCCAGCTAGAACTCCTCCCACTTCCAGAAACTTAGGCAGAAAGCTTAAGAGACGTTGTAGATTAAACTGTAATTTCCAAAGCTCTGTGGATTTATGCCATGAGAATCAGCCGCAGGCTCTCAGATGTCACCATCAATGAGAAAATGCCCATTGACGTAATGAGAAAAAAATGGGCCCAAATCCACCACTTTCAGCTGGTGCACAGAGCTACACTTTCAGTAAGGGGGAAATAGTGACAGTTGAAGCATCAGGAATGCTGCCCCTATTTTCTCTGGAAGCAGATTAAAGAAACAAGATCAATACAGCATGTAACATGTCCTGAGAACTTCCTAGCTAGTTATCCACCTTATTAAGAGTAAGAATGAAATAAAGCTCAGTTTAATTCTGCATAGTTTATTCAAAGTGAATAAATGAGCAGGCAAAGATTGCTGTGTTTATACATATTTCATAGAGGCTTTTGATAAAAAGCAGAACTAACCATTTAAGTTTAATTGCATCCAAATAAAGAACTATTTCCCACGGCTACTGAATAATACAACATTGTTTTTGTTCTAGTGTGTTCAAAAACAAAGGCATTTCATAGTAGCTTGGGAGGTAAGATGTAAAAGCCTTTATTTATATGTACTGGGGAGAGGGGCGGAAGGAAAGTAATTACAGTCTGACAGACAAGACTTGCTAAACCTCAGATAGTGGGGAGATAAATGTGGTTTGAAATGAGACCATCAGATAAAGGGGATTTAAAGAGTTAACAGCCCTGCCTCTACAGCAACTGCAGTAATATTTGTTCAACCAGAGGCAGTTATGATTTTTTGTATCGATAGCTTGTACTGTGAAGTATGAAATTCCCCAAAGATTCATTCTGTATGGAGTTAGCACGAGAGACTCCGCTGCTCAGTCCTCCCGGGAGCTGCAATTGTTGCTAACAAGGCATCAAGTGAAACACTGAAAATTGTATCACACACACTTTTCCATAATACCCCAAAAACAAACAGGATGTTAGAAATTTGTACCATTCCTAAGAGCCTCAGCATATCTTGGGGCACAGCAGCATTCCCCCTTTCCTTCGGTGCTCACTTATGGTGTTTCATACTCGAGGATCTGAATGCTGAATCTTTTTTACATGGTCTACTGCTAATAAGATAATTTTTTAAGCAGAAAGGAGAGAAAGAATGTGGGTGAAAACTCCTGCCAGTAAGTTTGCTTATGCAGATGGTCTGCATTTTTGGCGAAAGGAAGTTTTCCTATTTTGAGGTGAACTGTTGAACCGTGAGAGCCAAGTCTGTCAGCACGAGCAGCACACACGTCTGCTTCATGGCTGAGTGTCCTGCTAGGAATGAGTGAGGCGGTTGTAGGACTGAGGTTTCAGCCTGAGAATAGTTAAGGATACAAGGAGAAGATTCAGGGCTCTGACTTGTCCCCCTTTGATGCCGAACGGCTGGGTGACACCGTTTCAACTACAGAGGTGGCACAGAGAGTAGGGTGTCCCCTGCCAGGCACCTTTGGCCAGTCCCTCCTGTGGAATTAAAGCATTGCTGCCTTCAGCTCACGCTGCCAGTGGCAGTGCTGAGCCCGGGTGGCAGACATGCTGCCAGCTCCCCAGCTCCTGGAAGGAAAGCTCTCTGGAGCTGGTGCCCCATCCAGCCTGCTCTGCTGCCCCGGAGAGGGCTGGCAGCTCTCAGGTGAGAGCATCAGTGATGGGTGTCACTGCGGGGCAGGCAGAGACAGGGCTAAACCCGCTGGGCCTGGGCTGCCTGGCTGTGGCCAGCACAAAGCTGGTGTGGCCAGCACAAAGCTGACGTGGCCAGCAGCCCGTGAGCTGTGGCGAGGTGCAGCTGTGGTGACTGAGCCCTGCTGAGAGCCTGGGGTTCCCAGCCCAAGCTGATCACGGCGTTGAGGGGTTCACAAGGAACTGTTTGGTGCTCTGCCTGCAGAGCATGCAGACCAACCAGTTTTTTGTATATTTAACGTTTTCACACAGTCCTGTTCTTTGATATCTCAGTATTGTGCTTATTTCTCTTCCTTTAGTTTTCTCATTAAAACCATGCTGGAGAATATAATTACTCACCCCCATCTTGCAAATGTTTTTCTGGTCATTCACTTCAGTAAATCAAAGACCAAAGAAATCATCATTATTAACCATCCACTTGATTGTTCTGTTCAATGCCAACATGGCTGTGTGTGTTGGCCTGGGGACTGTAACTATGAACAGAAAAAAAATCTCCAACCCAAAAGGCTTTTATTCCTCGCAGAAAACATCTGGTGCTTTGGGCTGATCTATAGAGATGGAGGCAGGCTCTATTCACATCGGCTGTTGCCTCAACTGGAGATAAATTATGTTCTTGCAGAAAGACTTTTAATTAAAAGGTGATGGAAAATTTTACTTGTGAAGTCCAAAGTGACTTCTATAGCCTAATAAAGCACACTCTCTACTAAAACTTAACAGATTGTTTGTAACATTTAAATCTCTGTTTAAAAAAACCCACTAGCAGTACAACTGTTTAATCAAAAGTATTTTTTAGCACCACGTTCACTTCTGGAAATATTGATTAGTGCATCAGTTCTTACAAAAGGGCAGAACAGAAATGTGGAGATAAACACTGTTAATGTTTCGTCTGTTATTTCTACTGAAGTATGCAAACCATGAGCTTGGCAGGCAGCAGGCTGGTGGGAACACTCACATTACTCACAGCCAGAGAAGCTGAGCCCCACTGAAGCCAGGCCTTTGAATTACAGGAGGTGACTGATTCCATAATTTCTGTGGTGGTGCTGTTTTCCTTTCCCTGGCAGTGTATTTAAAGACAATTAAGGTTAAGTATGCTGGTACTCTGATCCTGAATATGGAGTGAAAATATCCTAAATCTGCCCTGATTTACTAGAAAAGCAGTGCTTCACACATTTATGGAGAGCTCACACACTCTGCGGAGTATTTCTGACCATAAAACATTGGTTACTTTGGTTATTTGACCAAAAAAATTTTGATCTTGGTTATCTCAAGAAGATTGCTTATTTTATAAGAATGTGCAAATACATAGGAGGATGTGCTTGGGAGAGCTTTTCCTGATGTACCTGAAGTAAATTCCATTTCAGTCAGAACAGCTGGGTTAGTGTAGGGTTTATTGAGATTCATGAGAAATACAGATGCACTCTGCGAAGGGCATCTATAGCATTTAGGAGGTGGAGAGAACCTTGTACATAACCACAGGTCTCAACTACTCACACCTTGCCTATTAAAATTTTATAATAAAAATTGCCTTTCTTGTCTTTCCTTAAGCCCAGCTATTGTCACGTCAGTTCCTTACATTCAGGCCATCACCCTACACATGCTGAGCCCCGCTCTTATAAATGCTCAGCATGCTGGTGGCTCGTAGGGAGGATGAGCTTGGCCCATTTTGCCTTCCAAAGGCAGAATCAGCTCTCAGAAAAACTGAGCAACGATGTACAGTGAGGTCAGTCCCTCATGCCACAACAACTGCATTGGTTTTCGTGGTTGCCCAGCTCACACTGGTTTTCAATTTTCTCTAGATGCTGATCTTGAAATTCTAGTTGAGATCAAGCTGGCCCTGAAAACAGAGGTACCTTTTTCAGAAGAATTGGTTTCTCAACCAAATTAAAGAGCAACTTTTATTCTGTTTTCAGTACTTTTAATTCACTTCTGATGCACTCTGAGTTGGTGATTTTCTGAAGAGAAAAATGTTACACTAGCTTTGACTTCCAGCCATGTGAGGAGCCCCTGTTTTCAGCAGGTGAAAATGGCTCGAACTTGAGGCTTCAAATGTTTTTAACAACACAGCTTAGAAGTATTAATTTTTCCACCGTGTTCCTTCTGTTTGGATCCAACCAGTTCAAACCAGATCCAACTGGCTCAAACTGGTTAAAAGCAGATAGAACCAGATCCAACCATTTCAAACCAGTTCAGTTTCCCAGATTTTCACCATTTCCCAGCTGAAAGCCTTTTTCATTTCATATGTTCCTTCAGTCCAGATAACATCAGTTCTAGCAGCTTTGAGAGGTATCAGAAGTACAGTTCAGGGCAGCTGGATCTGAAATATTTGCCAGGAGTATTCTTCAGGTGCTGTGGTCCATATCCTGACAATCAGCACTGGATTAACTCCATGTACCTGCACAACAAACAGCTCATCCAGGAAAATGGTCTCTCCATGAATTACCTCAGGTACATTTGGGCACTGAGCTTGCTCTCCTGATTAACTGCCCATGTCTCTCCATTTCAGACTGGACCGTCCTCATTTAAATTCTTCCATTTCCCCTTCCACTGGGAATTGGAGCACTTTGTGCAGCTCTCTGTTGTGTGCCAGCTGTAAGCTTTGGCCCAAGGCTCTGTGGCTGACCGGAGCCTGTGCTCAGACGAGCTGTCCAGCCCCACTGAACTAAGGATACATTGCTAAAATTCCTCCCACTTCAGCTGGAATATCGTGGTGAGAAACAGCACTGAGAGCACAGTCCAGTTAAAACTCCTGAGTCCCTCTGGATTCTCACGAATAAACGTGCAGCTCTTTGCAGCTGTCCTGGCTGGAGCAGCCCAAAAGGATGCTGAAGGTACAAGTGACAGCTAGCGGGAGACGAGTGCTGCTTGTGCTCTCTCAGGGCTTATGAACACACCAGGAACATTTAGTTATATTTGCAGTTAATAGCCAGGATGTTCTTTGACTTCAGAGTATGAATCCCCTTAGGTTTCCTCGGGAAAGAAATGGGTTCTCTCAGGCACCATCAGGCTTTGTCAGTGTGTGCTTAGTGCGGAGTCTCCTCCAGCTCCCGGCTGGTTTTAAGTGGGCCCTCTTGAACAGATCAGTCACTCACGTGCTCCTTCAGATGCTGCTCCTTAAAACCCTTCCCGTAGCTGCTGCACTGAAGCTTCTCAGCATTGTGGAATATTGCAGAGGATTTGGGCTTTTTAGTGTCCTGGCTTGTGTTATCCATCGTGTGGCCAGCAGGACAAGGGCAGTGGCCACCCCCCTGTATGGGGCACTGGTGAGGATGTGCCTCAAATCCTGAAAGTTCAGTTTTTCTGTTCATTGAATGTAACAAAGCAACCTCAAACCAAAATGGTTTGGTTTTCTCTAAGGATGAAGGGGTGATGACCACAGGCCAGCAAAGTGAAGGTCTTTACTTGACTTCAGTGGGACTACTCCATTGTTTGAATGGTCTCTGCCAAACTGTGCCTCTCTGCAATTTTGTGTTTTTTCGCATGTACAAATATAAAACAAGATTAAAGCAGTAAAGTCATTTTCATGTGTGACCTAATGCAGTTTCCATAGAGGCACTTATGCTCTTTCCTCCCTCACACCATATGAGTTCCTAATGAGACATTAATGAGACATTAATTGCTTATGCAAATTTAGAGTAGTAGACAATGAGAGTTGTTGTACCAAGAGTTTAAGGGCCATATAACTACTCTGGATGTTCACATAATTCCCATTAACATTAATTGGAGTTGCGTGCAGATTAGAGCCTGGTATCTTCAAAAGTTATAAAATAAACCATTGAATACTAATAGGGTAACTTGTAGCCATGTATCTTTCTTATAAGCACTTTGGATTTTATACTGGTTGCTAGCGAGTCATCTAGTGTTAAAATGCTCCAGATGGCATTGGAAGTAGTTCAAAATACAAAAGAATTATTTTCACTTAATATGTCAGGAATGTGAAACTTTACCCCACATGATTAGAAATAGAATGGAGGGGCCATGTATTTTAACCCCTTGAAAACTTTTGTTGAGTGTTTTAAACTTTGCTGGTAAAGTGGAGACAGGGAAAGGTACAAAAGTCGCATTTTTAAAAGTAACTCATGGAGATGTTGAAAGGAATTAATTCAGTGGCTGTCATCAGGGTCTGCTTATGAGGAACTGTGAGAACAGTGACTAAAACTCTTTGACCAACCAGCTATTTGACACATATGCTGGTAGCTCCAAGGCTATCTCGGTTGTCTGCCTTAATAACATCTCTGCTCTCATTTCCATCTCTCCCTGCTCTCGCTGCTCCCATGGCATTTTATTTAACACGTTTCTCGCAGCCCACTTCCCAGGCAGCTCAGCGCATCCTTGTCCAGAAGAGCAATAATGCCTCTGCTTGGAGCTCGTTTTTGCCATGACAGATTGATAGACAATCCGTGCTCATTCTCTGCTGAGCAGCCTCATTTGGCCTGTTTAATGCCAGATCTTTTGGGGGGAGCCCTGGGAGTCCTTTGCCCCGCTCTGCTGAGCGCTAACTCAGTGTGCCTTTCCCCGGCCGTGGAACCGCTGGGGTGGATGAAGGCAGCGAGCAAGGCACAAGCTCTCGTGGTTTATGGATGTCTGTGTGCTTTATAACAGCCCTGGCCACCTGGGACACTCTGCAGTGTCACAGGATCGTTATGATGGGAACCCAGGGCTATGGCAGCGCTGCTCCCCCGCCGCTCGTTACCCGCAGCAGTGATTGGCACCTCCCGCTCACTCACCTGCCCAGGGCTCCTGCCACCCTCCCGATCCCCACAGCTCTGCCTGTCACAGCCACTCCTGTCCGCTTCCCGCTGCTCTGCCTGGGTTCCAGCCCCTGGTCAGCCCCTGGGATGCTGTAATTTCAGCAGCAGATGTGTCACCGAGCACCTGAGACGTTGCTGAAGTCAATTAAAATGACCTGCAGTGCTAAGGGAGTTAAAAAGGTTTAGCAAGTACATCAGATGATGTGCTATAATTGTCTGCAAACAATGCATAATATTATTTTAGATATTTGTATTATCAGTTAAATTACTAGAGAAGCTTAAATTTTGCTCGAAGGAAAGTGCTTGGCAGCACAATCTAAACATCTCACCTATGGCGGTGCTTTCATTTCGAACAGCAAAATAGTGGATATGCCTCGTGTTTCAGTGCAGTTGAGAGTCCTTAGAGCAGGAAGATATGGCCATTAACTGTTATTTTCTTAATAATAGCACCCCATTGTTAAGCAAAATGCTTACCCCAGTTGCATTCAAAGCACTAGAAATCCAAAGTTAAGGCAGCATAAAATGGGTTCTCGTTGCATTCAGATGGTAATGTATGGCAATTCTTCTTTTTGCTCTCCTAGCATGTACTTAGTATGTTAAACGAGGTGAAATAGAAAAGGGGAAAGGAAAAACGGTGTCTGAGGGAATAATAGTGCTCTCCATGGTACTCTTTGGACAGTGTCAAACAAAGGAAGGGGGAGAAGCTCTGATGTCATGAATGAGTCTGTGGTATTAAGGCAGAGAAAAGTACTTTATGGGCAAATATACATATAATATTAAATTAATAATAAAAACAGCAATTTTAGGGATTCTTTTCAGCGTAAGACATTTTGCAAGCAGTAGCTGATGAAGCTGTAAAGGTTTGGAATGCTGTGCTGTGGGGACAACTTGCTCTGAGACCTTCAGGCAGTCCACAGTTATTTGTTTTCTTTTGGTTTTAAGTGAGGAAAGCTGACAGAACAAGGAAATGTTTCTGTTCCTAAGCACAACAAAGCAATCCTTTCTCTTGCTAAACATCTGAGACATCTTTCCTATCTAATGCAGTTACACGGAATGATGGGAGAAAAGTAAATTGGAGGGGGGGAAAGGATTTAGCATTTACTCAGAGGAGAACATTGCAGCGACTTGGATAATGACAAAACAGCCCTACGAGGTGCCAGCTCCAGAGGAGCTGCACAGGGGAGTTCTATTAAGAGGAAAAGAAAAATGAGGAGTTTGTCCTGGATCTATGAAAACTCATTCATCAGGGAGAGGATTAAGGCAAACGACTCACAAACATCACGCGAGCGCTCAGAACGTGCTGCAGCCCCTGACAGGAGTCATTTCAGAGACTTCATCTCCTCCCTCCTGGGGTTACCTTGGTACTGCACAAACCCGACGCCTCTCTGCTGTTTGATCACCAGGGTTTTCCATCAGAAGTGACAACTCCGGGCAGGGAGGAGATAAGGAATGAGATTCGTTTAAAACAAGAGGATCAGAGGGTTTTTAACTCCCCCCCTGCTATGATGCTGTGGATCTCTCAGCTGGGACCCAACCTTTGGAGTGGGGCAGCAACGCAGCCACAAAGGAACTGAGGGCAGTTTCTGCATTTCTGCTTCTTATTCCCCACCCAAAGGAGTCCCTTCCATTCTCCTGGGAATTTGCAATGCCTGTGCATTGCGGGTTCCCTTGCCACAGGCCATCTATTGCAGGTTCCACAGGGGCACTTTGACTTTTCTCAGTGAACACTTAAGGTGTCCTCTCCCCTTTCCCAGATTTCGGCCTGGGGGAAATCACCCCACGTGCACAGACTTTTCCTAACTCAACAGGACTTAGAGGGCTTTGTGCTGACTTCTTACATGCCTTACTTGCCTCTTTCCATCCCCTAAAAACATTTTATCTCTATCAGCAGCTTTTACCAGGATTTAACTTCCCATGTTTTTAATATTTTAAGAATGAGAGCAGAAGTAAATTTTATATTTTTAATAATAAGTGCAGAAAATGGGTAAAATGGGATCAATATTGAGAACAGTAATTAAAATGTTGAAGATAAATGAATATGCTTTGATTGACATTATTCACAGCTTTAAAGGTCATATTGCAACAAATATATGGGATGAGTATTAAAATAAAAGATACTTTTAATGGCACTAGTGAAAGATTACTGCTGTTCATCTTATTAGTTCCCTGAAAAAGAACAGTATAAGCACTTAATCTCCAGGGGAAAAAAGAGACAGAGAAATCCAGAACAGAGAGAAGACACATTTTAGTTTAATTGGTCATGTGGTCTGCACTCCAAAGTGCACAAATTCACACTCTACTTACAAAGAAGAGTTTTATGAGTACACAAACAATCATTTTCCATTTTTTTCACTCCATGCTCTCCTTTTTTCTCGTTTCCCTCCAAATCTGCGGGAGGCGCTGCAGTGTGGGATCAGCATCCTGTGTGATGCTTCATAAGGAGGTTGCAAAGCTCTCCTGCCCTGTGGGAGGAGCAGAGGGAGGTGCTGTGCCTCAGGGGGTTTTACAGGTGCTGATGAGCTCTGGGGGACAGCACAGGCTGAGTGAAAGAGCTTGAGACACTCCAGAAACCTCCTCACAGCGCACACTTGAACTCTTGCCATTCTGGCAAGATGAGCCCCTTCCCCTCCTTCTTGTCCTTCCAAAGTGTGTGACCCCTGTAAAGCCTCTTCCATTGCACATCAGCCTCCCCAAAATCCAGGTGTCCCCTCCCTTTTTGTCCTTCCGAAGTGTGTGACCCCTGTAAAGCCTCTTCCATTGTACTCCCCAAAATCCGGGCGTGTTCCTGGCTGGCAGCAGCTCTGTCCGAGGCAGATCTCTCCTCCCAGGGGAGTCTCCTGCAGATATTCAGGGTTCTTTGGGCAGCACTGCTCCACATTCCAGCACCACTGAGAGCCACCTCCAAGAGAACTGCAATTCCTCCATCCTGCAGCCTCCTGTCCCAGCTTTATCCCTCTCACAAGGCTCAGGAAATTGATTTATTTTACTTTTGGGGCAGATAAGTATTCCATTAGTGCATACCCTGACCTTTGCACACGGCGAGGTATTTGCTTTTCTCAATTCTGGCATCATTAGCAGTGCATAAGTTTTGAAATCATCTTACACCAAAAAGCAGTAAGGGCTATCTACTATCCTTGCTTAATGAGTCATAAAATGAAATGGCAGATGATTTGTTCTGCATACAATTAATCCAATAGTTAAGTAATGGCCAAGACTGCTGAAAAAGGACAATAAATCCAGTAACCTAGACAACATCTCCAAGTATTGGCTTTACTGATCACAATCAATTAGATTTTTTCCACCCTACTTAAAGTAAAAAGGGAAAAAGTTTCAGCTTTTTTGTTTCCTTTATGAAGTTTCAATAGCAATTAGGCTTGTCTGTGTTATTCTGAGGAGCGCTGGCTCTGTTGATCTTTGTTTGTTTTAATCATGTTAAAAGGGTTAAGCCAAATACTCCAAGAGCACAAAGTGAGCTCTGAATGCAGCCGAGGGCCTTTATCCCCCTAATGAAAAGGAATTGTTGGACAAGATTAGGTGCACACAGGCACTCAAGCTGTTTGTGTGCTCGTGTCTAACAGGAGCTCCTGCAAGCAGTAAACACCAATCGAAGTGAGAAAAGAGAAATCAATTTGTTTGGCAAACTATTCCTAGTGATAAATAATAGGATTGCTAATGTTGATCCCAAATTCTCATGACCTTCACTCATGGGACAAACTCTGCTCAGAAGGGCACTGTACCAGGGCAGCTGCTGACCCTCAATGTGTTCCTGGCTGTCAGAAAGGGAAGGAGTTTATGCTCAGCACGTACCCAAACCTCACAGGATCCCTTTTAGTAGTGAGTGTGGTGCTGACCTGGATGCTGATGCCACTGGTGGCTTCCTCTGAGACAGTTTGGGGTGGCAAAATGCTCCTTGGAGTGGGTTTCGAGGGGCTAAGGTGGGTGTGCAAGCACAAAAGGGATATTTCAGCAGCCAAATGTTACCAGAACCAAGTTACAATAAAACAGATGGAATTGAAGAAAACTTGTGTCCTCCCCACCCCAATCGCATCCGATGCCTCTCCAAAATCGTCATTAAAATGTGCATATTTGCAAGGCTGGTGAAAATTTATTAAGCAGATGAATACATAAATAAACAAACAGCTGGATGCAGGCAAAAATGGTTCCTCTTGTCTGGGGATGCTTTATTGCTGCTTTTATTTTAACGGATTGAATTTAACAAATGTTTCATTGTATTCCACATATAAATGACAATTTGATTCAGGCTCTAATTGTGTAAGTCTCACTAGCTGTGTAAATATTTTAAGGTTTAAAAATTACATTTTTCATAACTGTGTCAGAAGAATTAGATTCAAGCATTGCTCAATATTGCAACAATGCAGGATATATAAAGGAAAACTAATAGACCACATTTGTTCTCTGGAGAAGAGCAGTTGCTGTGAAGGCAGATAGTTATTTCTGAGAGAGGATTTTTAATAAACAAAGTGTATAAAATATTACTCCTTCCTCATGCCATACATGATTTTACTATCATCAATTTCTACGTGTTCCTCCCAGTCTCTAATCCTGCATCCTGATTTTTTAAATCTATCAGATTGGTCTCTTCCTTCAGCCCATGCTACACCTCCCTCTCTCTCAGCAATTTTAAGCCTTGTTCCCAAGCCTCTTGCAAAGCTCTAAATAAAATTTTGCCCCTCTTTCTGCCCATTTTGCCCTCTGCTCTCCAGCCCACAGTGACCACTGTTCATCCCTCACCCTGGGATCCGGGGAGGCAGCTGAGTGGACAAGGTACAGCACCCAAACCTCTGTCTTTGTAAAGCAATGGGAACTGGAGGAAAACACCTTTATAGAGAGCTGTCACTTATCACACATTTGGGTACAAAAACACTGATTTCTTCTCTCGGACTTTTCCTAAGGTGTAGGAATAGCTCTCAAGGAAACAATTTTGTGTGTGACCTTGGACTAACCACTCAATTTTTTTTCAATAATTAATTTTTATATTTGCACAGTGTGCTGTGTTATCTGTTTCAGCCTCAATACCATGTCAAGAATTGGTTTTGGCTGTGTATATTTTAGAACATCACAGACATCATTGACTCCTCTAAGACCCTGCTGTCATTTTATGGGGACTCCAGCAGCAGAGCAGGTTCAAGAACTGTTGTACAATATACCCCTAAAAGAGTGCTGGGAATGTAATCAAAGACCAGGTGAAAAGGCATCAGCAAATTGTCAAGATTGGGAATGCTGAGGCAGAGAGATTCAATCCATAGTTTGACACTTAGTTGATACAATTTACTGAAAGGATTTTTGATTCCTAGAAACAAGTATCAGAATAGCACTGCAGTACTTTTTTTCCCCAGAAGCAGCTCATAATAATTTTCTTTATAGTTTTCATCAACTCCATCATTTTTTTCCTCTATTTCTTTTGAATTAATCCAATTTTTTTGCAAATTAAAAATTTTTACTGCAGCAAACGCTGTATTTGCATGATAGGGAATGATCAACCTTGATAATGAGGCAACCTTCTAAAACCATTCAAATGTGGGACCGAAATGAAAACAGAAAATCTCACAACTTGTCAATGAGAGCTACAAGGATGTGTCTGCATCTGAGGAGTGTCTTGAGTGAGGTCTGGTTTCACACAGAGATATTTAAGTTGCATTTGAAACAGTGAGTGAGTTCATGAAGAATTGAAATATCCCTCTTATTTCATTTATTCTTCCTGTGCTTGTGCACAATTCAAAGCTGCAGCAGGTTTTCCACAGCGTTGTGTGAGGAGTCCAGGAGGTAGAGCTGGTCTGTGCACTCTTCCCCATTGTCAGCTGCAAAAGCCTTAGAAGTTAATGTCCACTGAAACTGTTCTGGTTTTACTACCACCTAAAGTAATTTGTTCTGATTTATACCCCTGTGAAACAGGTCAAGACTGATGAAAAACAAGGCCAATATTTAAGTTCTTATAGAGCAGTTTGTGGACATAAACATTCGAGATCATGTGTGCCAGTGCCCCATCACCAGGCAGATGTTGTTTATGTAAAATGCAAAATTGACACAAATCTTCCTACCAAACAGAAATAAAACTGGACGTGTTTTGAGGGGAGAGCCAGCAAGAGGTGCTGAGATTTGAATGCAGGTTACTCCGTGTATTTTTATTTTAAGAGCAGGCTTATTCACAGCTGTCAATTTTTGAATCTCATTTGTGCCTGGGTACCTCAGGGCTCATTCTGTAGACAGCAGCCCCTGAAATTGTTGGACAGCTGAATGGATGTGTCTCCGAGTCTTTCATCTTTCACACTTTAGACATGCTTTCAAGCCACCAACACTTTACATTTGCTTTTGCATTTTACATTTTAAAAATACATCTTCTCCAGGAGTCCTGTGAATGTATTTCAGTCAGGATATGGAGACCAAGCTCCACTTCTAGCTCACACCATTTGAACTTGTCTTTTCCCCTCCTACTTCTTTTCCGATGGCTCGAGGTTAGATGATAAAGTCCATCAGCTGTCTATATGGTGGTTTTTAAGATTTCTACTTTACCTGGATTTTTTCCATTTGAACAACTGCTTGGAGGAAATTTTTATTGAGAAATTGTCAGGGGCGATGCTGGCAGGAGCAGAGAGCTGATCATTGCCCTTAGGAAGACATGGATCACTGAACTCTGAATAATATTTGCAGCAGGGCTTGTTTTCACATCCTCAGAGTCTGAAGTGCTCAGTTCATCTTGCAGAGCCACAAGGCTCATACAGAGTCTGGGGCAAACCTGGGATTTGGTATCTCAGGGGGGAGAGGCTGGCGGTGCAGAGGACCTGGAGGGAGTCAGAAGGTGAAGCAGAGATCTGAAGTTGTCCCCTTCCCTTTCTCATTGGGCTGCTGGGCTCTGTTCCACAGGAGGCCGATGTTTCCATGAGCTGAATTGGAATGTAGGACGTGGTTTTGGGTACAGCAGCGCCTGCAGGACGGGGTGAAGGCTGACGGTGGCATGGGAAAACAGCACAGACTTTGTCTTTTGGAAGACGTGGATTGCTGGGGTATAATTAATGTTTTCCCACTCTAATGCATGCAGAAGAGTTGCCAAAGAGGAAGATCCAGGAGCTGCTGGCTCCAGTTCAGATGAGGCTTTTCAATTTCTGTTGCTCTTTTTGCTAAGCTGCATTTCCCAGTACTGCGAGTTGTTGCATGTCCCACCTCCCTCGCCTCTGAAGTTAAATATTTCCAGCAGCTGTTCCAGCTCTGCTCCCACATGTGCTGGCTCTGCCCTGAGCACAGAAGCCCCCCAGGTCTGCCACATGCAGGTGGCAAAACCAATGAGATAATCTGCTGACCTGTCTGCCATCATTTAATAGAAATAATCTATGAGCAGCAACCAAATACGCCAAAGATTTTGTGTCTCTGCTCAATTTTCCTTCCTCAGGTCCAACCCCACACCTCCCTGCTGAGGAATTCATAATTTAACTGTGTAAATAAATGTTCAAATCTCCTCCTTATGTCTTTAATTACCTCACGGGTTAGACCAGCCCTGTCCTTACTGACCCGGCCTGTTGGCTTTAAGTGCTTCCCAACTCGCTTTGCTGGGTTTAGTCAGGCAGCTCCTGGAGAAGCCATTCTGTAATTTGGATTTGCATAATGGATGGGAAACTTTGCGTGTCTCCTGTAAAAGATCAGGAAGTTTGTCACAAGCCCCACTACTGCACATTTTAAAAGGTTCTGAAGCTGCGAGGTGTGTGATAAATGCTTGTAGAAACAGTGGCTTCGCTGTGGCGTGAGGGAAATTCTTCCCCCGAGGAATTTTTACAGGGTTCCCAAAGCTGTGCAGTGACTTTCCAGCAAATATTATTGTGCAACAATTGTTTGGGGATGGAGTTGTGTTTTGTCAGCTGGGAATTCATCTTGTAATGTTGAACTGCAACCAGCAGTCAACACTGACACCTGATACAGCTACTTTATGTGTCTGTCATGAGACATAAGCAATCCACATCTTTCCTGTGTTTCTTTTTAAAAGTAATTTTCTTTGCTTTTCCTCCAGCAGACTGTCCTATAACCCACTGAAAAATCTGAGACAGGGAGCTCTAAATTGCTTGGATGGGTCTTGGAGTCTTCTTTTCAGGACACCAGAGGTCTCCTCTGGGTCCCGGCAGTGAGTAGGGACCTCACCACAGCTCGGGAGCACAAGCCGGGACCGCTGTGGTGTCTTTAAAAACTCTTCCTTGTGAGAGAGATAAGGATAGAAGTGCTTTGCATGACTTTGAGGTTCCTGGTTGGGGTGTCTGGAGCTGGATCTAGGTGGAGATACAAAAAGGGATCTCCAGCCCAGTTCAGTGCAGCAGTGCCCTGACTGCGGCTGAGCACTGGGGAGGTTGAAGGTCAGGTGGCCACTCCTTGGAGAGGGGGTGAAGGTCAGAGGGATCTTCCTTTTGGGGGATCCTTTCAGTGAGAAAGGCAGCACGTGGGCAGCCGCTGTCGGAAAGCACCCGACAATGTGTGCGAAGAGATGATTTCCTTCATTGCTCAGATGGCAGGAGAGCCTCAGGGTGGGTCAGAGACACCCAAAGGCAAGCAGAGCTCCCTCAGACCCCATGAAGTGAGGCTCTAGGCTCAGCAGTCCCGCTGGGGCTCGATTACGAGGGGATCCTGCTGTAAGATGACCATACAAAGGTGTGATGCTGGGGTTTTTCAGCTTTTCTGCTGGAGGCCCTGGTTTGGGCAACTGTGAGCAATGGCAGGGCTGCAGATCTCGCTCATTGTAGAGGTTTCTAGAAAGGTTTGCAGCCTGCAGCTGACTGCAGGCCCTGTGTTGGGTTGTTTCTGTGCTCACTTTGGTTATATTTTTGAATTGTGCAATTTGCAAATTCTTACCTGCATAGCAATGGGAGAGCGTGGGACAGAGTTCATGCTGCCTGTTGATGGCAGGAGACAGGGGAAATTGCAGCTTTCACCGTTTGTACTCCTGCCTGTGTTTGTCCCTTTTGAGAAGAACAGAAGCTCTGACACTGCTGCAAACACTTCTCTCTAAATTAGGTGCTGGTGAGGTGTTGGAAATTTAACTTTGCGTTCTTCCAAGCTCTCCTGCCTAAAGACCTATACAATATAATTTTCTTTGCTGTCTGTTCCTTCCAAGCATTTTCAGTTAAGCAACTTGAATATTCATAGATTTGGATGAGCAGAAAAGAAGCTGGTTTCTTTCCACATAAAAATGAAAGGGGAAATTAAAATGTACTTTCCATGCTGCTCGTACACATTTCAGTAAAACATCAATGGTATATATGCCTGATTACTTTCCTGTGGAATAATTCTCATGAAATCGTTGATATTAAAATTCAATATACTGTTTTGACTAAGCATCACTGAGGATAGCACAGTCTCTCATTATTTCCTTTTCAGCATAGACATAGCTCATAGTATGGATAGGCAGATTTTTAATGCAGCAGTGGAATTGTACAATGGAGCAATTTCTCAGCTATCACAGGATTTAGCAGGCCTGGTGAATTGTGTCTTATAGCCACTTTATTTTCTCATGGTTTTTTTAAAAGGCCTGGCCTCTGCCAACCCTTATTTGTTCTGTCAAACAGGAGGCAGAGGGGAGCATTCCCGTGGAGAAGTGTGGCCACCAGCCTCAAGCTCTGCTTTACAAATTCACTCTCTCAGGCACCTCAGCTATGGGGCAAACACTGCCCTGAGCACCCAGCCTGGCAGTGCAGAGGGCACGGGGAAGCTGCAGGGGATGAACACGGGGTAGCAGCTCTTCTCCTCCAGCTCAGCACTGAGGCTGGGCAAGAATAATTCATTCTGGGTTTGTGTCTTTTCTTGTGGCCGGTGGGTTTGGGGATCCTCCATCCTCCAGATTCCCAGACTCAAAGCTGGGCTGGCAGTGAGAGTTGGGATTTCAATTATCATCCCAGACTCTCCTGGCTGGAATCACAGGGCTCAGCTGTGCCCATCTCCTGCATGGCTCCGGAGGGTCCTGGCACAGAGGTGCAGCCTCTGCACGGCTGGGAGGATGCAGCCCAGAAAAAGCAATGCATGAAGCACCCAGCCCTTGCTCTGTGTCCTGAGACAGAAATCTCTACAGAGAAAGACAGGCAGCAGAGCTGAATTTCTGTTTTCAAGGATTTCACGTGTCAGAGTAAATATCCAGCAATTCATAAAAATGCATCTCAGATGCTTTTCTTTCCAGGTCAAATGTTGCATAATAGCACCACGTGTTTGAAGTATCCGCTTCCAAAATGTTATGTTTGATAACAAATAGTTTAAAAAAACAACTGAAAAAAAAACCCAATCCATTTGTCCTTTATAAATTTTATGGATTTTTGCAAAGGTTTAGGAAAATAAAACCTTTCCTAAAATAACAAAGAGCAGCCTTAGAGCAGCAGATTTCGTGGATGATTGCCATGGTTTTAGTGACAAGGGTTAACCAATTTAGTTATCTGGGTCTGACAGAGCTTTGCAGAGTAAATCCCTCAGTGCTTTAGGACGAAATGCTTCACTCAAGTTTTGGGAAACCAAAAGATTGATTTTCTTTGCCTTTTGATTAAGAGAATGGGATTTGGACATGAAAATCCAATTAGATGAATGCAGGGGGTGAGAGGGAGATGGGGAGAGAATGAGATGGATGGCACACGGCTCTGCTGCCAGCAGCCCTTATTCTGAAATCTGGACTGCATCTCTGCTGGCTTTCAATTAATTGTAAAACAGCTGCTCCCCTCTCTCTCTGTGTACTCGGACAAAAGATCACAAAGTTTTAAACTCACCAGGTGATAATCCTGAAAACTCCCCAAAGAAAGAGAATACTTGGAGCCGTTGAAAATAAATAACAGGAGTCTTAAAAAGTGAGAGAAGGCAGTATTTTGTTATCTCCAGTATTTCTTGCAGTTAAGTATCTCGAATGATATTATGCGCTTTACTATCAATAAACCTTGCAGCAAACTCCATCTGTCTGTCATTCATAAAATGAGATGTTACCGTTTCGCAGAACCATAAACCACATAAAAGTCAAAGTGTCAGGATCCAAACACTTTCTAAGTGAAAGGCTCTTGGAAGCAGCTGCTTTCCTTTATTATTAGAGACAATTATACTGTCAAAACAGCAGAATATTCGCTTTTCACATGCCTGGTTCACCTGTTTATTGAGTGCTACCCAAGAGCAGACGTGCCAGATGCGCCCTGCCAAGAGCGGTGGGGAACAATGAGGCTCTCCACGAACCTGGAGATTGCTCTCTTTGTGCAGAGCAATCACCCTTCTAATCCATCCAAGAGCCAGCAAGGGCTTGGGAAAAATGCTTTAAAGGAGAAAAAGCCTTGCAATGGACCCTTATGACTCTGTCCTTGCTTCCTAATTTCCTTCTAAGCCCCAGTCATGTGGTGCTGTCTTGGTGTGAAGGATGCTAGCTGGGTTTTTTCTCCAAAAAAAAAAAATTTAAAAATTGTGCTTATCTCTGCAAATTCCTGTTGAGCAAAGCAAAGAGTAATCTGTTAGAAGCTGCTCTTCAGCCTAATGAGGGCTCGTGACAGCAAGTTCCATGTTTGTGTCTTCTTGGGGTAACTTGAAACGGCACTACAATAATTGCTATTTTTATATCCATAACCCAGATTTAGGAGCAAATGGACAAGAAACTTCCATTACTGAGATCTTTGTGACTACATGGCAAAATGACCTTCTGGTGGAATTTCAGGGATTGTTTTACAGCAATACACAAAAAAGCAGCTGAAAAAGCTGGTAAAAAAGCAGTTTTACTAGATGAAAGACAAATGCAGAAACATTCCAGTTTTTCATCTATCTAGTTAGGATAAAAAACCACAGAATTTTTCACAAGTGATACCTGAACATTGCTGTGCATTGCTCAATTAAAACCTACCAAGTTTTACACTAAAAAATAATAGTTATGTTCCTCGTTAAGTACATCTTCACAGCTTTCTGTGGTTATTGAACTTGCAACATTATCTCTTATCTGGGGAATGCTAACCATGATAAACAAGGAAATAATCAGGGCCAAATGTGAGTTTTGGCAGTTGTTTTGGATTTTCAACATTTGGTACGTTAGGGACGTGCACAGATCAAAATCCTGGAGGCTCTGTAAACACTGTGGCCCAGAAGCTCATATGTATTCTGGAGCTTTTCTTTTCCTTTGTGAGCACAACCTGGTTGGCAGTGATTAGTGGTTGTTATGATTTGATCTAGAAGCCACTAGCTGCAGTTAAAAAAAACCAGCCCCAAAAAGTAATAAATTCACATAGAGCAAAGTATGTTAACAAAACCAATAATTGTTTAAAGTTAGCACTTCTCTTTTGCAGCTCTAAATGAAATTGTCCTGCATCGATCCATATAAATATGTGTGTACATGCATTTTTCCAGGAATATGTGTAGGGATCTGAGATGGGAGCCTGGCAGAGGGATGATGTTGGGCTACTCTGTGTGACAACAGAGCAGGTCACCAGTGAACTGCCTGGAAAAATAATTTACTGAAATCAGTGGGTTTGGTTTATCCCTGCTTAGGAGAGGGCTGGACACATCTGGACCCTACTAGAAAGAACAGGCCACATGAAAATTGCTTTTAACACAAGAGAAAAATGACGCAGTTCTTGTCTCAAGTACATAATTTATCTGGTGACTCAAAGGAGCCTCTGCACTCCTTTATAAAATGAGGATTAAGTTGTGCTGTGCTAGCAAATGGCTTTTTCTGTGACCCATCCAGTACCTACTGGTGACACACAAAGTCCTGATTCAGGTAAACTGAGGCCAGTTCTGTCTGAGATGAAATGTTTGTTTTCTTGGACCGTGCGTTTCTTGAATGATGAATGTGTGAAAGGACATATTGAAGGCGAATTCTCTTCTAAAGGATAATGCCATTATGAACTGGAAACTCAAAAATAAAAAAAGAGCTCTTTTGACTCCAAGCTGTTTTCAAAACAGTGAATTTAAAGTAGTTAGAGAGGCATTGTTACAGTGAGAGAACCCTGGCTGTGCACTTTGTTTCCCCACATTCTGAGCAGGGGTAAGAGCCAGTTTATCTCCGACTTTTCTCAGGACGAACACAAGGACAACAGACCCAGCTGGGTCTCAGCAGCACCCAGGGATGGATTGTTTGTGTGCTGCTCACAACTGTGACATCTTCTGGGCAGCATCTGCGTCCCACTGGAAGCTTATCTCCTTCTGGACTTATCGGGTAGCCTGTTCTAAAGAACTATAAAAAAAGGCATGTACAAGAGTTGCATTTGCACAAAGGCAGCACTGGCATTAGCTTTTTTTTTTTTTTTAATTGTCATTTGGATGCAATGAGGAGGGCAGCTTATCTACAAGAAGTCAGCATTATTTTACTAAATCAGCTCTTAACTGATTGTGTCTTGCAGTATTAGGTTCATTCTCCTCCTTTCCCCTGCCATCTCTTACCCGAGTCAATAATCTGTCCTCTGATTGTTAAAAGGCTGCAACTCACTACACTTCTGTTATTTACCACTCGTCTGCAACTCCCACCCACTGCTTATTCTCTTCTGGGTGTTTAACTCCAAACTATCCAGAGCAGATGTCAAAATAGTTTTTCACATATTCCTTAAACAGCAGCAATTAATTGCTGTGACTCCACACATTCCGGAAAAGCCCAGGAGGTACAAACTGAGACTTGCTCCCATTTGCCACGTGTATGCAGCAGATTGCACTGACATCTTAGCAACACAATTAATTGGGTCTGTTTCTTAAGTGATTTTCTCTATAGAACAAATATCTGAATTGGAGGGATGCCTTCTGGTTAATAGGATGTGCTTTGTGTTTTCTGTGTTCAGTTCTGCTGTAATTGAAAGCATAACATTGAAGGCACTGTGATGCTGATATGGGTGAAATGGGCACCTTTATGGTGCTGAGGGATCAGTTTAGCACAGGCCTTTTAAAAAATCCCCAAACCTCTTGATCCAGCTCAGATCAATGTGTGGCTTTGACCAGTCAAGGTCTCTTGGTTACTCAAGTGCATGAATTTATTTGATAAAGTGATAGTGTAGGATGGGGAAATAATTCTATTTACAGTCATGCAGGCTGACAAATTTTCCATAACACCCGTGTGTATGAGCTGACCATGGCAGCCAGCAGCACACATCTGAATCTTGGAAATTGTGGGATTTCCAGGTTCTGGGAAAATTTTGTAGCCATTTGCTTTGATTTCCAGAACCCCTGACTGGCTCACTGAGAGCACGAATTGCAGGTGCTGAAACCACTGCCCAACTTGAGCTTTTGCTGCCTTTAATCACTGGGACGCTGTACATGGGAGACACACAGATGGTGAGAGGATCCTGCCTGTTGCATTGGCAGTACATTCAAACAGAAAGAAAGCAGAAAATTCATTTTTCCCTGGTCTATTTGTTGTGTATTTTCTAAGAGATAGTGACATTAAAGGAGCATTTGCCTGAAGGCCTCAGACGAGATCAGGGCTCTGTTATGTTCCTCTCTGCAGGGGCCACATAAGATATAATAATAATAATAATAATAATAATAATAATAATAATAATAGTTATAATAAATAATAAAACCAATAAATAATGAATAATTACTAAATTAATTATAAAAATTTATAGACTATACAAAAATTATAAAAATAAATAATAAGAATAATAAGTAGTAAATCATAAATAATTAACAGATTAATAATAATAAACAATAATCATGTAATCAATAAATATTATAAAGACAAATAATAAATAATAAAAACAATAAATAGTAAATAATAACTAGATTAATAATAACAATAACAGTAATAATAATCTTTCTCCCTAAAGATAAATAGTCCCACCAGAGGGCAGGAAGAATAAAGAATATCTATATGGAGATGGAGAAAACATCCTGTGGAGCTGGTGGTGTCGGGCTAAGGGCTGGAGACGATGGGATGGACACCTGGCCCCAGCTCAGTGCAGGGCTGTGATGACCACGAGGGCTGGGGATTTCCGGGAGTGTGGCCAAGCTGGGCCTGCCCTGCAGGTCTGCACTGGGGAACCTCCAGAGCTCTGCACTGGGGAACCCCCCAGAGCTCTGCTCTGAGCCAGCACTGACCCCAGGTTTGGGGTCTCCCATTCCTGACCTCCCCCTGGGATCACAGGGATTCTCTGCTCTCCCCTTGGGTGGAATCCAGCAGCTGAGACCTCTGTGGGCTCCCCAGAGGTGCCTGGTACCCCCGGGGCTCTGGGGTGCTGGGTGAGGTCTCTGCAAAGCTTTGTCCCTCTTTGTCCAAGCCTGGGACTGGGGCCCAGCTCTGCAGTGCTCAGCCCTGGGGGTCCTGCGGGGGACATTTCTCACACAAATTGCTTATTACCGATCTCTATCTAGAAAAAGATGTTTTCATGGCCCACTGGCATTTTCTGGCACTCGACTGCTCATCATAAAGTTCCTGATACACTTTGGGTTCGGGATTATCTCTCTCAATCAGGACGTCTTGCTCTTCTGTGTGATTCTGCAAAATGCCAGCCTACTGTTCCATTTTGGTTTTATAATTCCACTGTAAACCTTTCCAAAAATCTTCAACAACAAAAGGCCAACAGAGCAAAACAGTCCTGTGCTGCTTTCATTTAAACATTTCTTAACCAAGCAGATTTCCAGTAAGTAGAATCCAGAATTATTTTGTTTCAGGAACGCAAAACAAATCCACGAGCTAAATAATCTCTCATTTTCTTTTCTATTTATTGGTTTTTTAAGTGACTGGGAGAAGTCTTAAGCCTTGCACTTTCCCTACAATGGAGAGGAGTTCAACCATTTGGAGGAAATGTGTTAAGCTGATGGCAATGAATTGTAATGACATTTGCATAAACTAATTTATGTACATTCATTTCAGGGTAAAAGTGGAGCCAAAACTTAAAAAAAGTAATCCAAATTGCTTCTTAGATGTTTCTGAAATGCAGATAACTTTGAATACCCAGGCCATTTGTCAGAGAGTTTAGTCTGTGTATTTTACTTGTATTGAGCCAGACTAAAAGAATTTGGTTTTGACGAGGAATTTGTTTCCTAATGCAAGAATTCAAATTGTGTCACCTTATTGACCACCAGACATTAATGTCGTGTTTACTCAACCTTCAGTTTCAGTGGGGGACTATGCAAAAAAATAAAAGACAGAAAGAAGACAGGAGTCTTCTGGCCTTTTCAAAATGTGAACTCTGTCCTCCCCTCTGATATTCAAATAAAGCACCAGCGGATGTTTAAACAGAGATTTCAATCCCAAACACTCCTTGCCTGTTTGTTTAATTACATTTCTGGAAGGTTACAGCTCTCCAGCAAATCTGGGCTCTGTTTTCATCGGCTTCTCGAATTCTCTGCTTACTTTGACCCTGCAGCTTCGATTCAGCTCAATAATTCGATACAGAACAAACCCAGGCAGCCCTGCTGAAGCCAGTGCCAGCTCTGCTGCTCAATTCACCAGGGACAGAGTGGTACAACAAGATTTTCCTCTTTATTGTCACATTCTGGGCTGTGTGTCACAGCTCCCAGCAGCTCTGACACTCACATCCTGCTGCCTGAAAGGTGCTGCTCGTCACTCAAAGTGCAATGCAGAGCAAAGAGCTCCCTTTGTGCCTTTCCCTGCTCACCCGCAGAGCGTGGCAGGGCATGGGGACAATCCCCAGCAGCACCTGAGCAGTCCCTTGGCGTGGAATAATTCAGAGGGCTGATCTGCAGAAATAGCCAGAAGTAACTTCGGGGAAAAAAATAAAAGTTAAAGTCAGTGACCTTCACATTTAAGTTTTGGTTTAGGACATTAAATATAAAAGGTTGCTACCACATTATATGCACACACTTCATGCTCACAATTATATCTGTATTTCACCATAATTAAGTTCGATAGCCCTCCATATATTTTTCTTTCTTCTTTACTTGCCTGGGGCTTATCACTTCATCTTCACTCTTGTCTAAAGGTTCTTACAGTTCCGTGGGAAGGGAGACCCTTTTATGCTAAAACCACATATCTAAATCTTTGCAAATGTTGTATATGTTTCCTGCTGAGGTCTGAGTAAGCTTTCTCAAATAGGGTCTATTAGCATTTTAATAGCATACTCACACTAGGAAGCCTCTTTGTTTCACCAGCCAAATATGAAAATATTCTGTATTTGCAAAACAGTGATTTGATGCCAGTTACCCATCAGAAATGATCCTCATCGCATCCAAAGTCAAGCCATCGTAAACATCATAACATTATAGAAACATTAACAAGAAATAAATAGCTATCAAATGATATTCAAACCTCTGCTTACAGATCCATACCCTGACAACTCCAAGGAGTTTCACAGTTTTGCACTCTGTGCTTATATTTGAATTTCAAACGTTGGTAAATGTTGATGTCTCAATAGTTATAATGCAATTTAACACCTCACTCTAGGAGCATACACACACATTCAAAGGTAGTTGAATGCTTTTTTCAAGTCTCCTGGGCAAATATTCTCCCCCACCTTGTCTTACTATCAGATGTTTTATACCCATGAGATCATTTTGATTCCCTTTGCCTACACAGGGAGAGATCACGTTCAGGGAAAGATCCCACAGGGAAGTGCCTCTCTCTGATTCCTTCTGGAAGGGGATATGAGAAGGGAAATCCTCTGGCTGTGCAGAGGCACTTGGGCCCTTTGTCACTGTCAGGGCAGACTTGTCTTTGCCCAGACTGCCACAGCCCTGCCTACAGCGAGAGAGCTGAGGAAGAGAGAGGCATTTTTGCCTCCAAAGACAAAACAGGACTCAGCTCTGGGTTTTTTGTGACAGTCCTTGGTAGAAATCTTAAAGGCTGCATCTGTTTCTTGGAGGTTCTTTGTTCCAGAATCTACCCAGTAAATAAATTCTTTTGTTTGCAGCCTGATAAGTAAACAAGGAAGGGCCAGAAATCCCTTTTGCTTCCCTGTGATCTGATGGCAAAGAGTCCTGTGCTTTATAGATGACTTAGAAGATGAATCAAAACTTTGTTTTCCTGTGTCTCTAATTTGTATGAGAAGATGTAATTTCTGTAGAAAAATCCAAGTCTTGCTCTTGCACTCCGATTCCCCCAGCTCAGCTCTGCTGTAGGCTACACTCAACCTTGAATCGATAGCTGAAACAGAAAGGTCCTGAAACCCATCAAAGGAACAAGTTATATTTTGCAAAAATGACAAATAACTTTGTCCTCACAGAACATGGAAACAACTTTATAAGCAAAGCAATAAAAAAAAACATGCATTGTTATTGCTCGAGTATATTATAACCCTCATTTGAAAAGAATCTCAGTCTGGTTTGAAATCACTCTGTGCATATGTTACAGAAAGTCTAGAGACATTTTGTTCCTTATTAATGAAGCATGAAGAAAATGGTGCTGAGTATATTTTGTTAGAAGTTTTGGCATCCTTATGCATGCTGTACATTAAGTCTTCCCTAATTAGATTTTTGTAAGTTAAAAGGCTCAAGGAGGGCGAGCACACAGGACTATTTCCAGAGTCACATTGGTTTTTCTCCCCGAAAATATTCTCTGTTGTTGGGCACACTTCATCCCAAGATGACCTTTCTGGCAGCTGAATGGAGACAGGAGAAGAACAAATTGATCTTTTTGCTTGCAAATGCAGAAAGCATATTGGAAAGCATGAGTGTTCTGGTGCTAAAAACGGTGGTTTTTGCTTGGCAGTATTCATAGAAGTGTGAAGTGAAGGACCTCTCAGAGAGGGCAGATTTGGGCAGTGCTGGGTGTCAGTGGAGGTGCTCGGGGAGCTCCTCCAGCCTCCTGTGAGCCCCCAGGAGCCGTGGCTGCCCCAGCCCTAGGAGAGTTCAGGGTCAGACTGGGCAGGGCTCAACACCCTGGAGATCTCTCCTCTGCTGAAAGCGCCCACAAGACAAATGCTGAGGGTTTGACCTGAAGGCACAAACCGAACTCAAGGCAAAGCTGGTGGCTTTGCCCTGAAGAACTCAGAACATTTCTGCTGTTAGTCCTGATGGGTTTTTTGTCATGTAACACAGAAATAATGAGAGCTTTGATACGCTGAGGGTCAGGCCCGCCATTACAGCCAGCAGTTATAATTTGGCAAAAAGAAACCTCCGCAGCGTGGTAGTTCCAGACCTGGTTTGAAGGCTTTAGAAACATTTGAGGGTGAAAAGGTCTAATTTAATGTGCTCGAGGAGGAGAAACTTCTCCACTGCCCAAGGAGTAGGGCAGTGACAGAAACCGGAGTGCTGTCCGGGCAGGATTCCAGCCCTGGGCCTAAGGGGGATGGACATGGGAAGGCTCTGGCAGCAGAGCTCACAGAGGATGGCAGCACTGCGAGGTGACAGCATCACTTGTCATCCACCCCAAGAAATGCCAAATGAAGGATGCTGAGCCCGCTGAGCCCTGGGCAGCAGGAGGAGTGGCCGTGCCGGGGCCATGGCCAGGCTCTGCAGCTGCCCTGCTGTCCCCTCTCGCTGGGCAGGGACACTGTGGGATCACCGTGTATGCTCTGTGTGCCTTTCTGTTCAACGTGTAATCCCCAGAAGCTTCTGCTTGTGTTTATAACTCAAACTATAATGAAAAAGGAAATTAAAGCCTTTCTAATTTAACAAAAGAATGAAAATTGCATTGAGAAACAGGGGGGGAAAAGGAGCTTTCACTCTTTTGGGATTTGAGAAAATTAGTCCTGCACTATTTTTTTTTTCCTGAAGAAAAGGAATGTTAGATATATTAACTTCATTCTTTTGTCCTTTCCCCTCAATGTTCTAAATTCTTTGCATTTAGGAAAAGAAATACTGCAATCCGACTATTAAACTGATACTTTATTTCTCTTTTTATAGTATTTTAATGCATATTCTTTATTCTGCAGAATATTTTCTCAATAAGCAAAGCTGGTTACTTGTAGATAAAATTAATTGCTCTATAAAAAGCATCAGAACTAGCACAGAATTTACTTGTGTGAAAAACCTTCACATGTGTGATAGGTGGAGGTGTGCATGTGTGCATATTTTTCTCTAGGAGCTATGTTTTAATATTCTAATTGAGTTACTACTTAGTATTGGTGGCTGCAAACTTTTTTTTTTCAGATTTTTTGGCTGATAAAACTATTCCTTAAAAAGGGTAAAGGTTCAGATCCCTGAGTGTTGGGGTGGTTAAACATAAAAAGGAATTTTAGGACTGTGGGGTTTAAAATGATCATTCCGCTTCATTGTGTGTTTTTTAGCTCTGTCATTCAGGCAGCTTTTGTTGTTTATAATATAGAGAAGATGGGAATACAACCCTTGGCTTTGCAGGAGTGGGCTGCAAGAGCTCCTGGAGCACCTGGGCTGCTGCTGCTCCTGCCTGAGGCCTCTCTGTGTGCAGTGGTCCAGGGGAGTGAAACCTGCCTGCAAAGGCAGTGGGAAAAGCAGTGGTTATCCCCACCCAGCTGGCAACAAGCAGAGACTCTGATAAAGCAAAGGACTTGCCCAGAAGCTGAAGCTCCCAGCTGGTTTTCCATGGCCAGAACTGATGTCTGTGCCACAGGGGTGAGCAGCAGCCATCAGGAGCATCACAGAGAGCAAATAATTCTTGTATTTGCTTCCTCAGGGAGCAGGAGCAACCTTTCTCCCCAGGTACCCCAATGTGCTCTGTTTTCTTGGGCTGAGGTCTCTGGAAGTGAGGAGCAGTGAGGAAGGGCAGTGAAGCAGCTGCATCAGCGCTTGGCTTTATTTTCTTGGGCTGAGGTCTCCAGAAGTGAGGAGCAGTGAGGAAGGGCAGTGAAGCAGCTGCATCAGCTCCTGATGTTTTATTTTCTTGGGCTGAGGTCTCTGGGAATGAGGAGCCATGAGGAAAGACAGTGAAGCAGCTGCATCAGCCCTTGGCAGAGATGTTCAGGGGACCAGGAGAATTAATGACCTTAACAAAGCAACAGAAACCCCTTGAGGGTGAACACAAAGATGGTGACATGTCCTGTAGCCAGACCCTGAATGCTTTTTGTGGATGCCTTCAACATTATGAAATGATGAAGGAGAGAACAGTGACTGTGGTACCTCCAGTGACAGAGGGGCTGGTACTGGAGGAGAACTGGTCACTAAATAAAAAGGAAAAACCTGCTAGAGAAGAGCTTGGCTGTTTGACATGACACTGGGGTGGCCTGAGGCTGGACAGAGCCATGGCACTGGGCTGGGGGTTGCTGCAGGCCCTGTCACCACAAAGGTATTGAGCCAAATCAGCATGGATTGCAGATAATACAGCAGACTTGATAGGACACTATTTTTATGAGGCAGTTTTCAGGAAACAGTTCCCAGCGATAGGACAGAGATGAAAAGTAACATAGAAATTTAGTGCATATAATCAAAACTTTTATTTCCTCATTTTGGAGCTCTGAATTTATGACCAGAGCTGTCAGGAGGAGGATGGCTGCTCTGCACATGAAGTGACCTTTGCAAACCTCGCTTTGAAAGTTTGCCTCTGGAAGGTGTGGAAAAAATTCCCTTTTTTCCACTCCTTGGAAGGGAGGGAGGATGTTCTCTGATCAGTAACGTTTTGAAATGAGGTTCTTTGCCTTAGCGCCAGGTTTGTATTTAGCAAGTTGTTTTTCTCCAGCCTGTCTCACCAGGACAGGAGGAGTGGCTGGGCTTTGAGGAACCAAGTGGTGGGACTGGCACCCTTGGTGGCAAGAGCAGGACTGTCACCAGCCCTCTGACCACTGCACTCAGAGAGATTTGGTTCCCTGCAGATTTGTGTTGCTTCTTTCTATTGGGTTAAAGTTGCACATGATATAAAATTACAGCCAAGCAACCCAACACAAATTCTGAGTGGCCAGTATAATCCAAATTATACTCAGGTTTGTGCTAGATTAAACAGAAAAACTTCAGCCAGAAGAAAACATGAATGAATGATGGTTCAGCTCAAAACAAAGAACTTGAAACTTTCCTTTTGAGGAAGCATTGGGAGGAAAGTGAAACAACATCAAATAAAAAATCCACAAAAATAATAAAGCTTCATTTTGGGTTCAACATGAAAGATCTTGTGGAAAGGTTTGATTGGCTTCAGGTCAGTCCAAAATCTACAGTGGGCCTCTCCTACTGTCCTGATCCAGCAAGTGGATCAAGAAGCCAGCTAGAGGCACTGTTCAGCTCTTAGTGAAACTTTCTCCATTAGTTCCTTTTAAGTTCACTTGGTCACATGCAAAAAATATCTAAAAACTGCTAAAGTGACCATCCAGGCTTGGTTTAAAGGATCAGAAACGATTTGCAAGACCCTTATGACGCTGCCTGAAAATGCTGGGTCTTTCCTTCACGTTTGCAGACTTTGACCACTTGACTCCTGCTCTCTGCCCTTAGCAAAAATTCAGGGAGGTAAAAAAGAACAGGACTACCTGACATTGTGCTGATTTCAAGAGCAAAATTCCAGATTAAAGCCAATTTCTCCAGTATGCCCAGCTTTGAGAAGCCAGAAGTGGACGGAGCTTTTAACCTATCTCTGAAAAATGGGCTTGAGACCCAAAACCTGGGAATGAGACCCCTGATCCACAGGAACCAAGTGAGATTTGTCCCTGATTTCCTCAGGTTTAGGCTCCTGTCCTTGTTCTTTGCATTTCTGCTTTGCTCTTTTCCACAGCCCAATAATCCATCAGGGTCTGAGGCTTTTTATGCACAAGCTTAAATTTGAGAGTATTTGTTCTCCAGCTGAAATAATTTTGCTCTGATGGCAGAAACCTGTCTTTTGAGCAAAGAAGAAGGAACAAAGAAGAAAGAAAAATGCTTTTCTATTACTTGAAACATTTTAGTACTTAGGCTTTTTTTTTAGACTAACTTCTTAGATGTGCCTATTCACATCGTCTGTCAGTTCTTCAGTAATACATTTAAACCAAATATTTCACCTGCATTTGGCAATGGAATTAAGTTCCTGCACCTCTTGTGAAAATAGATGGCTGGTCTCAGTGAAGAGCCTCTATTAATTCACAAGAGAGGAAATGGTTAATAATTTTTCTAGATATCAGAGGAGCCACACATGGAACCTTAACTCCATTGCTCTCAGAACTATCTCTTCTTTCAAACAATTCCAGTGAAGGTCTGGACTCATTATTCCTGAATTTTCTGTTCCATAGTTCTGTAAATTCACCCATCTCCTTTGCTCCCAGTGAAACTCCATTGGTGTCCCCAGCTGAGGATCCAGAGACACCATTGTGCTGGGCAGCAAATATCACGCAGTGCTTTCCCTCTGCTTCCAGCCATCCAGCAACGAGGGAAAACACTGCAGTGTCTCCAGGGGCTGTGCAGGGATGCAAGGGGCTCAGTGCTTTCTCCCTCTGGCTGGAAGTGGAGCTCTTTCCATCCTGGCTTTGCAGGGAGCTCCTGTCCTCGTGTGCTGTGCAGCGTGGTGACAGCAACATCTGCAGAGAGAAGGGCTGGACAGTGCCGCCTCTGAAAGGCCTCCTGAGCCAGAGCACGCAGCTGAGCTGAGCTGATGGGCATCGCCTGCCCTGAAAAAACTCAGTCTCTGCTTTTAAATACTTGTTTCTGCGCAGAGCCTGAAAGAGAAAATAGCACCACCAACAAAACGCCACAAAATGTGGAAATAGTTCCATCTGTATTTAAAAAGGCGTCACAATGTGCCCAGGGAGGAAGCCCAGGGAACGTGCCAGAGCGTGGCTGAGCTGCAGGACGGCAGCTGAATGCTGAGAGCAGGGCCCAGCAGAGCTGCTGGTACCTGAGCCTTTGTGGGAATTGCGTGTGGAGACGGGAATATGTGCTCAGAGTGAAAATGCACCTGCAGGAGAAACCCATCTGAATAGAGCTGTTAACCCACAACCAAATGGAATATTGAACTAACCTGAAAGTGACATAATAGAGAAGCAGTCAGGGACCATATTGGCATTCAAGTGGCTATTTTTAGCTTGTATTTACTAATTGCACAGGAGTAAGAAAAGTAGGTGTAATTACAAAGACAAATGTTCTTGGTAAGTGGAATAAGCTTTTTTTCTGCATGGTGTCTCCTTCAGAGGAACTCATACATTTATTTCTAGTGTTTTTCTAAGAACAGAAGAGCAAGCTTACTAACCAGGTAGTAATTGGTATGAAGTGGGCAGCCAGTTAGAGCTGAAAGCCCTTGTACCCGCTTCCCTCTTCACTCTATTTTTTGTGTCATGTAGATGGCAGAAGTGCAGTAGCCTGACAATTTCCTTGATTAAAAGTGACATTGTAAATATAGTCAAAGGCAATTTGTATTAGAAACTATTTTTGATAAAGAGGTTGTCCTCTGTAGTGTTATTAGCCTTTATGAGATGAAAGACAATGAAACCCTGATTTGCATATAATTCCACTCAGTATTTTTTAATAAGGCTTTGTGTGTTATTCAGCCATGGGTTTTGATTTGCGCAGATGGAACCAAGTACTGGAACATTTTCAAAAAATGTAAATGCAAGGGTTGTATTTCGGGCTGGTTTCACTTTTCATTTCAACAGCAGTCATGCAGGCAGAGAGAAGCAAAGAGGAGGTCAAAAATATCCATGGGCTATGTAGTGCCCTCAGACCATGCTCAGGTCTCCCACTGACTTCCCTGTCTCCTGGCACAGCAGTTATCGAGCCAAGATGCAGAATTTATATTGCTGTCCCCAAGGTTATGTTCTTATCAATCTTTTTGTTGGTGGTGTTCTTTTTTTTTCTTTTCAAGAAAAGAAAAGCAGCAAACCAGAACACACCTCACCCCCCAAAAAAAACCCCAAAACTGGTCAACCAAAAAAAAATACACATGCATGCTTCAGAGGCTCAGTTATTCCAGACAGTCTGGATTCCCAGTGTCATTGTGAGAAACTAAAGATTAATCATATTTTGCATATTATTATGGGGGCTGAAACAAAGAATATCATAATCTCTGGAAGTGATTTGTGAGGCAGTGCAGCAAGTGTCTTTCTGTTGCTCTCTTATCAAATTTGCTGTTTATTAGTCCCAGGACAATTTTTCCCCAACTGCCAGCACTTCTAATCAAATTGGGAAATTTTAAAATCAAGCCAATGGACCTCACGGCTGAGGCAGGCACTGGAAAATCCCTCTCTTTCTCTTTCTGCTGTATGGACTTGGCAGAGGTAAAAGGCATAAAACTTCTGTCCTGCCAGGAATATCAGATAATTCTGTTCCAGTTTTAAACTCTGGAATTGCACAGCATATGTAAATATACTTAAGACTTTCAGCAAAGGAAGAACAATTTTCCATGGAATAACAGCTTCCTTACTCTGCCACATGAATTGACTCATGTAATTTCTCCTTTCCCTACAAAACTGGTAGGGAAAATCAATTTACACAAATCTATAACCAAAATACAAGGAGAAAACCAACCAAATAAAGGACATCCATCTCCATGTTTGAATAGATAAACCAACATAAATAAATGCTTAAACAGCAGGTCTACAAAGTAGGTGAGGACCACTGTAACACCTTTCCCAGTTTTGGACACACTTCCAGTGTGGCTGCTACCATTCCTGTTGCTGTTTCCTTTAAGCAGGACCTGCCTCTCACAACTGGGGTGAGGGTCCCTCTTGCACACAACCATAGGACAGCTCTGACTGTTCTCCCCGTTGGCTCTGTCTCTCCTGATGTCTGCAGGCACTCTAATCCAGCCCTTCACACCATTCCTGCAGGGGGTTTGCATGGGCAGCTCTTCCAGTGCTCAGGAAAAATGTGGTTTTTCAGCAGGGCTGCAGCCTGGAGAAGCTGTTTTGATGAGGGACATTAAGGGGAGGGCACCAAACTGTTAATTAAAAAAATAAACCAATTCTTTCCAGAGGGTGTTGAGTACTCAAATAAAGATCCCTTGGTGCAGTACATCTGTAGAAATTGGTCTGGAAAGATTTCCAATTCCACAGATTTGTCATCAGGTGTCATCCTCATTTCTTTTATTCCTCTGCTCTTTCACTCTTCGTGAACCAAGCCAAAAACTCCAGCAATGCCACTGAACCTGCAGCCCACCACCACCTGCCTGCTTGGGAGAAAAGAGAAATGAGACACAGAGACTCTTCATTTTCCTTGTCCCCATCCTCTCCACGTGCCCCTCTCCCATGGGAATTGTTCTGTGCAAGTGTGAGGGGAGGAGAGGGAACCAGGCATGAGGTTGTAAGAATTTAGGTGTGAGTTTGGAAGGACATAGGCAAATTCAGCAAGGTGGGATTAAACCAAGAATGAGGAGATGCAGCTGGCAGAGAGCCAGGGGAGCAATGCGCCAGGCTGGCTATGCACTTACAGTGAGAGGGGAAATACAAGAGTCACTGAGCAGCTGCTGCTGGAGCACAAACACAGGATCCCATGGGAACAGCAGTGCCCACCTCCCGTGTGCCCAGCGCCAGCAGCACCACCTGCTGCGGGCAGGGACAGGAACCAAACCTGAGCACGAGGGAAATGACTGCTTGGCATGGCCGCGTTTCAAGGCACTGAGGAAGGATAAGATCCGAGCCGTGTGTGCTGGGCAGAGACGAGGGAAGGGAATCTATTGGCAAGGCAGCATTAGTTCCTCAATTACCATCCCCGGGGAGGGGCCTCTGGCCTTCTGGCTGAGCAGAGCAGCCTCAAAATGTCATTGCCCATGACTGCTGAGAGCTGCGTGCTTCACAAGCCATCCTCTGGATTTCTGCCCTATTTTTATCTTGGGCTGGTTGCTTGCTCCTCCTGGTATGAATAGTGAAACTCTAATTCCAGTGTGAGCTGGGATATACGTTGGGAATGCTGGAAGGTGGGTGAGGAGCCAGGCTGGGAGGGAAAGCTGTGAGCAGCAAGGGGGTGCTGAAGGAACTGGGAGGGAGGATGGTGATGCAAAGGAAAACTAAGAGGAATTTCAGGCTGTTCACACCCAGAAAAGCTGATTGACAGCAAAGAGGATGGCACTGGGTGAGGTGATAATGGGACACCACCCAGGGACTGGACTAATGACTGAGCAAGCTGGCTTATTTTGGGATGGTCACAAATATGAGAGCGTGGAAATGCTTGTCAATTAATGATTACTCTGAAAAGTTGTGAGGGAAGAGGATATGGGAAGATAACTGATTACACGGGGCTGGAGGAGAGGAAGAATTGCAGTGGAAGATGCTGAAAGTCAGAACTCACCTGAGCAGTAGAAGCAGAAATTAAATTAGTAGGATTGGAAAGGAGGAGGAGAGTTGGGAGGAAATGGGGTAAGAGAAGGTATCAGAGGCATGGGAACAGCACAGGCAGGTGACCAACAGAAAAAGAATATTTGGGAGCAAAATCAGTAATGGGCAGAATAACTAAGATGGAAGAGGGAAAAATGGTAAATGCATGAACTGGCATGGAAATGTGGAATGTAGAAATTGGAGGATGAAGCTTTGAAGGTATAATGGGGCATTTTATCAAAAGAAGATGCACTTGGAAAATGACACAAACAGCTCTATACAGAAGAGTTTTTTCATATCCCCTTGGTTTTATTTTTTAAGAAAAACAACAAAGCAAAATGGGGGAAAAAAGCTTTTAAATGTCCTGGCTGTTTAATAGAGTGGTTGGGACATTATGTTAAGAAAATGCCATGCCTTTGTAAGCTATTTGGAGAAACCTCAAAGGGACTTACATTACATAGGGACAGCATCTTGACAGTCCTCACGGAGCAGAAAAAACCTCATAATTTTAAAAGAATGAATTTTCAAAGGAGAAGCTGCCCCAAATTTCTAAGGGTATTTCCACAGTGCAGTGGAGTATCTACTTTAAGAAGAGCTGAAAAGGTTTATTCAAGGGTTATGAAAATTATGTTCCCTTTAAAGTTATTTATATTTAAACACTCAAAAAATCATTAGTCACTTTAAAAAATGTTGGCCACTTTTTTGTATACTACATTTCTCTCTGAGTACTTGTGTATTATGCAAAATACACAGTGTTTCTGAGCCAAGGGCTTTTGGTATGAATTGAGTGGGTTCCAAACTAAAGCAGAATTATAAATAAATGTAATTTATTGCACATCTTACACTTTCCCTCTTCCCTTCCAATCCTCAGTCAGAAGAATCTAAACCACTGAGTATTGTGTGCCCTACAGTTTGTCAGAGTAGGACTCGACTTCTGCGTGGAAAGGTTTCTTGCATTTCCACAATTCCCAGTTTGTATTTGCAGAAAATGGTACCAGGCATCTGGATCTCTGATCCATGCGGGGCCAGAAGCTTTGAAGGCAGTGAATTACTTCCTATCTGCTGGAAAATCCTGCCCATTCTCACTCCATGGATCTCCAGCGGACAGGGAGCTCCTTCAGGCACTTCTGTTCCCCCCGCTTTATAAAAAGGCTCTGTTGATGTTTTCAGCTCCTGTTTATGAAGCCAGGGAGTAACAAAATCTTGCTTGTGAGCTCAGATCCTCCCTCTCAGAGGAGTGTGCCACTGGAGCAGGAAGCTCTGCCAAAGGAAAACAAGCATTTCCCAAATGAGAACCCGTGAGTGCAAATCCCCTCCTGAGCTCTGCAGCCTCCAGCCAAACCCTGAGGGGTGACAGGGACATGAGGCTGCCTTGGCTTGATGGGGGTTTTGTGGTTTGGGGGTTTTCTCTTCTTTTTCTCTCAACACAACTATCCTTCCATTTTACAGGGTGCAAAGTGGCACAGGGCAAATATCCAATAGTGTGAGGCATGAAATAAAATGAGGAGAAAAACCAAAAAAACACATTTATAAAACAGACTGAGGCGAACACTTCACTGCCTGGTGAATCTGTACCTTTAGACCTTCTCAGCTATTAAATCACCCTCTTTCTTCTCATAATGAAGATTCTGTTCTGAGAGTTAATGCACAGCTCATGCATACGCCCAGATGGAAATGCAATAGGTTTTGATAACCATATGGTACAACATGAAAGACAGTCAAGTATAAAGATTATAACAACCCAGAAATTAATTTAGTGCTGAGCTTGATCTAGATCCCACTAAAACCCAGTGTAAGCTTTTTCAATGACATTTGGGTCAGGTCTTTCAGGTCTTTCTGTGCTCTTTGTGTGTGACTTAAGATTATTTGTCAAAGGTCAGCATAGCTGAGCATTAATAATAGATAGCTTGAAGCATTCTCTCCCTTTAAATCTGCCCACAAATCACCTTTTGGGATTTCAAGGGGTTTTTTACTGGTTTGCTTTCCCTAAAACAGTAATTAGATAATGTTCCACTCGCAGCTGTAATTTGTGCTGGCAGTAATGAATGGTAAAGTGTTCTTCCATGAGTGACCGGGTGAGAGTAATGTGAAAATGCAGCATTTAAATATAAGATAAAGTACAGCAGATTATAGACTGGCCATGATTCTAGGGCAGTCTCTACTCTTTGCAACCAGGAAAATAGCACTGGTTATCTAGAAAGCAGGTAATTTTTCCCTAGGTTTTGGAATACCAGTCATTTTCAAAAGATTTTGGATTCTTTCTAAGAGCAAGTTGTGGTGACATAAACACAGGCCTTTAGAAACAAAAGACAGGACCATTGTGTGAGTGAAAGCAATTGCCAATAAAGAGGCATTAGCTGAGTAAATATTACCACCCAGCTCCACTTAATTAAATGCTTTGCTAAACACATGCAAGTGCTTTCACAGCCACCCCATACGCAGGGCAATGCCAACTGACTGACTGGGTTCTTATTTAGAATTTCCTGTTTTCGGGGCTGGAGCATCTGAACAGAGTTGCTTTGTAGCACATCCCTGGGATCTGCTGAATGCCAATGTTCAGGGACCACGGTGTCACTCCTAAGCAGACACAAGAAGAACACAGCCAGCACTGAGTAAATGTGGGTTTGCTCTCCCCAGGGCCCTCAGCAGCACCTTCCATGGCCTTACACAGATGGAATCCCTCTTTCCATGTGTGCTCTGCACTGCTCTGGGGTTGGGGCCATGGATGGCTGCCAGTTCTGCATCTCTGACACAGCAGCTCCTGTTCACAGCCTGCAGCACTCTGTTACCAGCCCACCCCTGGGAGAGTCACAGAGCAGCAGCTTTTCCTTGGAGAGGCTGGGCTTTGGGCCTGCCATGTCTGTGTTGGTGGCAATGCCCATGGCACTGCCTTTTACACGGAATATCTCCTGGACACAGCATCCTGTGTGGTTTAGCTCGTCCCACCCTGCCTTCCCAGCGCAGCCACTCGTTCAGGAGTGGCTGCCTTGGACAGGAGCCAAGTTTTTGACTAAAAAAGATCAATTTAAATGAATGTTCATCAGAGTTTAATGATCCTTGTTAGCTCCGTGCCGGGGGCAAGAGCGTCTCCTGACACCTCTGCAGGTATCATCACTCTGCAGAGGAAAAAAGGCAGCAGGAGAGAGCCTCGTCCAAAATGGAGCTCGCGGGCTGACACGGGTCCCTGTTAATCACATCTCAGCAGCTGCGTGCAGACAGATTGCCACCCTGCACACAGCTCCAGCGTGAGGTGTTCGGAAGGTCATTGCTTATTCTTATCGCTGAAGGGGATTCAGGCTGTATTATGGGTATTTATTGTTCCTGAGGATTTCTAGTTTTTATTAGGGATGCTCGTAATCAACCTGCAATGTTATCTTCTAGCTCAGCGACTAGCACAGTTTGCTCAGGCTGCTTATTTCCAGAGAGCAGGTGCTGTACCTACCACCCAAAACACACAAACAAATTCATTCCCAGTAGGATCATAACCTGCAGTTCAGGGAGTCAATTTTTCTGCAGTAGCTTCAGTGTTCCGTGGAGTCTCATTAATGCACATTTCTAAAATCCGCACAGATGCCTGAGCAGGCATTAGGAACCTCAGAAAATCCAACCTTTAGTTTTGTATTCGGTGTGACTTGACTTTTTGTGGTGTATGATAAGGTGGTGAGACTAATTGCTGTCAGAGCTGAATTCATTGGAGTTCTGCAAAACACCGATTTGTGTGAGTGTGGCCGTGGAAATGTTACGCTCTGTGTGCAAATGCTCACAGATTCAAACCTTATCAAATGTGTCCTAGAACTTGTGCTCCTCTCGAACCTGCAAACTTTTCAAAGCTATTAACTTTTTCTAATTTACATATCTATACACCGGGGTCATGGGCCCCAGTTCCTGCCTCTCTGCATCAGGGTATGTTCAAAAGGGTAGAATATAGAAAGGGTCCACAGGATTTGAGCAGTGAAATTGCTTTCTTTGAAATCTTTACCTCCCGCCTTCTCTGGGATTTTTTTTACATCTTGGTAAAGGAAGTATATGGGTATAACAGTCCTTTTTTTTTAAAAAAAATCAACAGTTGAAAGTGATTTGCTCTGATTAGGCTCTCAAGATTGCTCTGTGTTACAAGATTGTTGGGTTTAAAACAGCAGGTGAATTTTCTGTGCCACTTAATCCCAGCAGAGTTCACATTTTGCTTTCTAATCCTGAAAAGCTCTTTCTCCCTCTCGGATCTCTGCTATCACTTGTGCTGCTGGGATGGTGATCTAAGCACTGAGTGAGCATTCAGTAGCTCCCACCTTTGCAGGACCTTGCAGGCTGCAGGTGGTATTTTTGAGAAGTTAAGTCAAGCCTTCATTCTTCTGAGGTGAAGACTCTGAAATCCCCCATAATTAATGGTGGATGGGATTTTCACCTACAATCTCGAGAGCTGAGAGGATCAGGGAGGGCTGTCCTGGCGCAGGGCTGTCCATCAGAGCAGGTCAGTGTGGGGAAAGCAGAAGTCCCCAGAGCAAACCCCCTGGAGCAGGGCAGCTGGGAAGCACAGGAGAGTCTCCCCTGGGTGTGAGATCCATGCTGGGTATTCTCTCAGCCCTGGAAAGGTCTCAAGGTGCTCAACAGCTTTTCACCCTGCCCTTCACCAGTCTCAGCCGAAGCCCATGGGCTCCGTGTGGTCCTTAATTCAAAGGGAAAGCAGTGCCAAGCCTTGAGTCTGCACAGTCCTCCAGGATGTGACAAGTGACAGGGGGCCACTGCTGTCCTGAGGGTGACAGGGCTGTCCTTTGCATCCAGACTGCTCCGGGGGGGGGGGGGGGGGG